>PVIU01005128.1:0-40635 GCA_004026605.1 Ondatra zibethicus
CCTTCCGCAGTGTGCCTTCCGCAGTGTGCCTTCCGCAGTGTGCCTTCCGCAGTGTGTCCTTCCGCAGTGCGTCCTTCTGCAGTGCGTCCTTCTGCAGTGTGCCTTCCGCAGTGTGCCTTCCGCAGTGTGCCTTCCGCAGTGTGCCTTCCGCAGTGTGTCCTTCTGCAGTGTGCCTTCCGCAGTGTGCCTTCCGCAGTGTGTCCTTCTGCAGTGTGCCTTCCGCAGTGTGTCCTTCTGCAGTGTGCCTTCTGCAGTGTGGCCTTCCGCAGTGTGCCTTCTGCAGTGTGGCCTTCCGCAGTGTGTCCTTCTGCAGTGTGGCCTTCTGCAGTGTGTCTTCTGCAGTGTGCCTTCTGCAGTGTGCCTTCTGCAGTGTGCCTTCTGCAGTGTGGCCTTCTGCAGTGTGCCTTCTGCAGTGTGGCCCCCCTCTGTGTGGATGTTAGCCAGATCATCACAGGTGACTGTGTGTGCCCTGCTTACCTTTGGAAATTTAAGTTCTAGATCAACCCATGGAAAAATGCATATTTACCATCAATTTTGCATGTACTTTATCTAATTGAGCCAAGATGCAGTGAATAGGTGAAGCTGTCACAATATAGACAGAGTGTTGGCCTGCGTTTCAGAGGAAAGGCAACTGGTAGCTATGAACCTATAGATGAGGAAATAGCGATGTTTCCTAGGGATAGTTCTATTTATAATTTGAAAAAGAACACTGAAAATATCTTGAAAATTCCTATATGAAATTGCAATAAGAAATAAAGATTACAGGGGTTGGGAGATGGCTCAGTAGTTAAGAGCATAGTCTTCCCAGCACCCATATGGTAATTTCTGCTTCAGGGGATCTGATGGCCTCTTGTGGCCTCCATAGGCAACTACATTCACATGTGTGCATAACCACACACACACACACACACACAAATAATTGATCTTAATAATTATTCAATATATGTACACTGAAAATAAATGCAAATAATAAGAGTAGTCAAAAGAAATGAAAAGTGTTTAACACCTATTGTTCTACCACAGAGAGAAATGCTACTGACTTATCGCTCTCCTGTCTTGTGCATATACGTGTGTAAAAATACTTTGATCTAACTATGGTGATGAACACTTGACATCTGTCACTTATCCATTCCTTGCTGTAGACAGAAGTTTCTGTCCCACCCAGTCCCACACCCTTCAGTCCCAAAGAAACACACAGAGGCTTGTATTAATTATAAACTGTTTGACCTATTGCTCAGGCTTATTATTAACTAGCTCTTACAACTTAAATTAACCCATAATTCTTATCTATGTTTAACCACATGGCTTGGTACCTTTTCTCAGTGAGGCATTCTCATCTTGCTTCCTCTGTGTCTCTGCCTTTCTTCTTCCCAGAATTCTCCTAGAATGGTCGCCCCACCTATACTTCCTGCCTGGCTACTGGTCATTTGGAGTTTTATTAAACCAATACGAGTGACAAATATTTACAATGTACAAGAGCACTGTTCCACAGCACCTTGTTACCATGCTAATTCTCCCATTTCTGTGCTTTGGTACTCTGTCTGCTAACTGCACATTCGTGGTTTGAACCAGGGAATTTAACTTCTCAGTCAATGCACACTTATTAGTAATGTTATTAAACATCTTACTATCTACTAAATATATCCGTGTGTGTGTGTGTGTGTGTGTGTGTGTGTGTGCACATGCGCATTTGTATGTGTTCCTAAGGAGGCCCAAAGAAGGCATAGGATCTCCTGGAACTACAGTTGCTGGGGTTCTGAGCTGATGGATATGGGTTCTGGCAACTAAACTCCCTTCCTTTGATAGAGCGGCAAGAGCTCTTAGCCATTGAGCCATCTCTCCAGCCCCACATGGTGAACTCTCCGCTCCCTGCCTTGTTCTGCACTAGATACAACGCTGAAAGGTACTGTCCCGTGGTATCCATGTGTTGGTAAGGAAATGCCCGACTTCCTTTGCAGGAGCCTGGATCAGGGCTGTGCAGAGCACTACTTTCCCCCCACGGCGTCTCCCTTCTTCCTGCTGCTCAGTTTGTTCCTGGGGACCTGTGCCATGCTGGTGAAGGAGACCGGCGTGACCGTGTTTGGAGTGTGCTTGGTTTACGACCTCTTCTCCCCCTCCCACAAGCAGGATAAGTTGTAAGTCATTTCCAATCTTCGTTGTCATCTTGGCTCCTTTTCTTGTTGTGATGACCCTGGCTAAAGTAGCTGGAAGGAGGGAGGGGTTTTCTGTCTCATGGTTTCTAAGACAGTCGCATCTGGATTGGAAAGAAGCTGTATGAACTGCCAGTCTGCCCTCCTGGTTTGTTTTGGTTGTGTCCTGTTGAGGGAATCCTGATTCACAAAGAAAATCGTATTATGATCTGGTAAGTGTTAGCAGCTTGTTTTGAACCCCCAAGTTCTGACGGCTGTTACCCATGAGCGAGCTCCCTGAATGTGAAGCCTGTTTGTTTGTTTGAGTTGTGCAACCAAACGAGCTTAGGAGGTTGGTTGAGGCCAGCACTCACTCGCAGGCCATGTAACTTTCCAGTTAAAGGGAAAGCTTATTGAGTACCCAATTTCCTCTGTGGTAAGAGGAGCGGGCTGCATCCCACCGCCTGGCTAGCTTAACCCCTGAAATAACCACACAGAAATTGTATTAATTAAATTATTGCCTGGCCCATTATATCTAGCCTCTTCTTGGCCAACTCTTACATCTGATCTATTTCTACCAATCTGTGCAACACCACGAGGTCATGGCTTACCGGGAAAGATTCTAACCGGCATCAGTCTCCGGTAGGAGCTTCATGGCATCTGCCACACTGCCCTTCTTCCCAGCATTCTGTTCTATCTACTCTGCCCACCTAAGTGCTGCCCTATCAAAAGGCCAAGGCAGTTTCTTTATTCAACCAATGAAAGCAACACATAGTCAGAAGAGCCTCTTACATCACTCCTCCTCAACTGTAAAGGTCCATTTGTTTTGTGTGTGGATAGTGATGCTAAGTGTGACTGGGGGATATCACAAGTCCAAGCATGTAAAAGTTTCTTCTCTAATCAAACCCATAGTTCCTTACAGTTTTATATGTAGTCATGAAGAAAACAGATGACAAATGTTGGTGAGGTTCTGGAGACAAGAGAGTACTTACCCACTGCTGGTGGGAATGCAGACAAACCTAGCCACTGTGGAAAGCAGTATGGAAGTTACGCCAAAAAGCAAAACAAAACAAACATAAACAAAGATAGAACTATCATATAACCCTGCTATAGCATTTCTGGATATTTATCAGAGAGACTCCAGGTCAACATACCACAGAGACACATGTATGGATCTTTACTACAGCACTGGTTACAACAGCTGGGTATGGAATCGGCCCAGATATCTATCAACAGAGAGGACTCTGTAAAGTTAATGTAGAATTTATATACGATGAAATTCAGCCATAGGGAAGAAAGAAATCATATCATTTGTAGGAAAATGGGTATATCTGGAGGTCATCATACATGGTGAATTAAGTCAGAAAGACAATTATCATGTATTTTCCTCTCATGTGAGTTCTATAGTTGTGTGTGTATGTGTGTGTGTGTATAAAATGTATGTATGCACATAAGATTCACTTGGGACTGTCTTGGGAATGAAGGGGAGTAAATTGAGAGGGAA
The DNA here is from genome assembly GCA_004026605.1 of Ondatra zibethicus. Classification (NCBI taxonomy): domain Eukaryota; kingdom Metazoa; phylum Chordata; class Mammalia; order Rodentia; family Cricetidae; genus Ondatra; species Ondatra zibethicus. The sequence goes on from PVIU01005128.1 coordinate 3,634, forward strand.
GTGAAGGTCAGAGGGTATAGGGGAACATGTTAAAAAGCATCGTATATTTACATGCAAATATCCTCACAAAACCTAGCAACATGCACAGTGAATATGTGCCGGTAAAAATAAAACTGAAAAAGAAAAAATGATAGTGCAATTATGCTTTTGAAAGTAGATAGCTGCAAATAGCAGACACGGGAGACTCGGAGATTTGGAAACCCTTTTAGGAATCTCAGCTAGGGAAGCAAGGGGTGGCTGCTTCTTTGCTACAAGCCTTGCCACTTTGTCTGACTTGATTTTTCCTCAATTCTGTGAACTATTAGGAGCAATGGGGTGATCTGTCAGCACAGCCCACAGCAGCCAGGGAACTCCCAGCCCTCCTCTCAGCATGCCCACCCCCACCGTGAGAGCAGAAAGCAGCGCTTTCCACACAAAGATGCTTGGGGAGGCTGCCATTCACCATTGCCACCAGAGCCCAAGAGCAGCGCGTTCCCTGTGTCCCCAGGAGCAGTGTGGAACCTGATGAGGTAGGTACACATTCCTTTCTTGTGTTGTGCATTGCCAGGTGCTGCAGCCCACAGTGTCTGCAGATCTAAAGTATCGAGTGAGCTCTTTGGGACAGCCCTCTGTCCCCCAAGGTCTTGGCTATGGTTTGGGTACTTTCATGGTGGTCTGGGAAGTTAGTCTAGTGACTGTGAACATCTTGAGGATGAAAACTTGCTCTGTTTTTGGCAGTTGACTCCAAGTTCTTAATGCAGTCTTCGACTAATAGTTATTTAAATATTTGTAAGATTTAAAAAAAAATAAGTTGGCCATAAGAGTGGATTGGAATCAATAATCACCCATAAGAAAAGAAGATTTCACTAGGACCAGCAATGACATGATGGGTAGAAAAGATGTTAAACAGAAGAATATGTTAGGCTTTTGTTTGCATTTTTATTTTAAATTTTGCGTGTGGAGCTGCAGGCCCATATGTGCGCAGATGAACTGCACAGAGGAGAGATGAAAGATACCAGAGCAGAAAGTGTGAAGATGAAAGCCCACGCGGGTGGCATGCTCACATCCTGTCTATTAACTGGCTCTCTGAAGAGGGCACCTGATTTATGTCTGCTCATTTCCATGTAAATGTCCCCACCATCGCCAATGCCAGGCTGTGGTATGACATCACTGGCTGCCTAGTAATTGGTGCCTGCCACTCTGCATTTTCCACCAGACAGATGACATAGATACTTAGTATCTCAAGAGCCAGCTTCTTGGTGTAGTCTAACTAGGAAATGCCCAGAGTTGATACCTAACATTTCTTTTGATACAGTTTGTTTACATTTATCTAACTTTATCTTTAATGATGGCTGACTTTAAAAAGTGGCTTGCAAGATTCCTAAGCAAATCAGTCAGCTCCATTCCAATCCACGGTTAGCTCCTGAACACCAATGAAGCAGGTTCACCATGAAGCTGAAACAAACTTGCTATCTGCTGTCCACCTGCTGTTCACTGGGTAGGGGAAAGACTTGCACATCTGACTGTGACTTCATGTCTATTGCAGTGTCTGTTGAGCATCAATGACTGAAAAACACTGGGATTCTTAAAGGGTCACAAACCTCGCCCATGTTCAAAGTTTGCATGGGTTGGAGGCGGAGCTGGAACTGGGCTGGGTCACTTAGATCTGTTCCCTGCCGCTTGTCCAGCTTTGAGTGCAGGATCCTGGTGAGCACTTAGTGCCATAGTAGAGGTCCCCACCTGGACCAGCTTGTGTGACTCTGGCTCCTTCATTACTACCCCGGGATTGGAAAGGTTCTTACAGTCATCTTCGTGTCTGCATGTGAGAACTGGGCGAGAGTTAAGTCACATGCTTCTTTGTGCAGATCAGCACCGTGTTCTAGAAGTCGGCCACACTCTTACCTGGTCAGCATGCTTGTGCGAAAGGATCAGTTTCCCTCCTGAAGAAGGAAGGCTGCAACATGTCATGTATTTGAGTGTAGATTTATTGTTAAAATTGGTTTTGAAAATTGCTTATGCTTTTGTCAGATGTGATTGTGTGTGTAAAGTTGGGAGAGGCGATGGCATCCCGCCTTTTCAGATCTCAGGCTTTGCAGACAGGACATTAAACTGCAGCTCCTTTGCATGGTACCCTAAAAGTAGCATGCCAGATTGGCTATCAGGACCGAGAACACATGTACTGAGCACCAAGAACACGGAAACTGATGTCCGGCAGCCCGTGTTCCTCTGCTATGTGGCAGACCCCTGCATGTTTACTCTTGGTTCTTGTCCTTGCTGGGTTTGACTGCCAACTTGATGCAGCCTAGAGTCAACCTAAGATGGACGCTTCAGCTGAGGAATTGCTCAGATCAGGTTGGCCTGTAGACATGTGTGCAGAGAATTGTCTTAATTGTTAATTGATGTAGAAGGACCTAGCCCGGTGTGAGTGGGACTGTTCTTTACCTCCTGGTCCTGAGCTGGAAAAGGAAGGTGGTACAAGGCTCTGACTTCCCACATCGTCTGCTTGAACTTCTGGCTCTGACTTGAAGCCAAATAAACCATTGCTTCTCCCAAGCTTCTTTTGGTCCAAATGTTTGATCACAGCAACAAAAGGAGCCCAGCACAGTTCTGCACCGTGATGCTGTGTGGGGGTCTCTGAACACCAGGGTGCTGTGTGAGCGGTAAACCTGTCATATGCAACAAGAAGGGAGATTGTGTGGGAGTTTTCCATTTTGGTTTAACTTCTAGGATATATATCTCAAGCTTTGGTACAAGGCTGACAAAAGCTGAATCAAGAATTGTCATATAAAGTGTTGTTTCCAGAAGTTTCCTAAGTCAGGAGAAAATGCAAACCCAAGAGGAAAGCCTATTGCAAGGCGTTGATTTAGTGGCTTGTCTTTGTACGTGATTGTCTTATGGGTAAAAAGCATAGCGGGAGATGGAGAACCAAGGGCCCACTCCCTGGAGTCAGACCACAGTTGGCTGATAGAACCATTTACTGAAACACTGTATGTGAAATGCATTGTATGTCAACAAACCTCCAGCATCTTCAAGACATTAAATACACACATGCTCACGCACACTCGCCCATGTGTGCACAGAGGCATACCTGCCCTTTCATGTTAGGAAGCTCAGAGAGTGCTAAAAAAAATGGCAATCTTTGTTCTTCATGTATAATATACTCAGTCGATTCCACAGACAGACCCCAGTGGCCACAACAGGCACTGAACACAGTGGTTTCTTGTATGTATCATCTGCACACGTCCCTTTTCCTTGACCCCCGTGGAGGAATTCTTTCATCATGATGCACCCTGCTTCTCTTGTGCCTGTGAGGCACTATTTTTAGTACTGAGAATATGGAGTTAGTAATGACAGTGGCCAAATCAATGAGCATAACTGAAATCGCTTATATAAAAACTATGTATTTATTTCATTGAATTTTTATGTGTGGGGGGTGTGCACACTGCTGAGTTAGAGATTAGAGGGGTGTTAGTGTGCAAGAGTTAGTTCCACCATAGCCCAGAATGGAGTATAACAAAGGTTTATTTATCTAGAGATGAACTCTCAGAAAGAGTAGTGATCTGCAGTCCTCTGCAAGCTCTGGGGACTGGAACCGAACCAGCAGCTACAAGGCCCTCACATGCTTTACGTCTGCATTTATAGTTCAAGAGACCATGCCCAAAGTGGGCCCATATCTTACAGGCAATTGGCTGAAGGAGTTCCCACAGCAGAGGGTAACCTGTGGGAGTCTGTTCTCTCCTTCCACCATGCGGGTCATTCATTTACTATCAAACAGCTTTAAACCTGTTTATATCTAACACCCTTTCCTGATTTTGGTCCTATAGGTCCTGAGTGTCTTCACTGCTTGTTAATTTCTCCTTAGTTCTGGGCCCTGTGCTCTGGTGCTTGGTCCTCAGGCAAGCTGATAAAGTCCAGTTTGGAGAGGGGAAGTGGGTTATTATTGCAGACATCTGTCCTCTTATGGAGAAGGGCATGATTTGTTGGGAAGATTGGTTGGATTATGGTGAAGGAAATGCTGAAAGACTTAAGTCTTTATGAACATTTTTTGTTGTTGTTTGAGTTAGTTTCTCCTTCTATAGCAAAGGCTAGCATGAGACTCACAATGGAGACTAGGCTGTTCTTGAACTTGAGACTCCTCATGAAATGGTTTCAGAGAAATCAGGTTTCTCTGACCTACATCTCCCCTCCAGAGCCAGATCCGGCATGACAGACAAATAAGGCTTCTCCTTTCTTCTGAAAAGCAATGCTTGTGAAATGTTCAACAGATCAAAAGGTTCCTCCTTCCTTGCTGGGAATGATCTGTTGTAAAAAGGCATTGGGGTTAAAAGTTGAGTTCTTTGTGACAAGAACCTGTTCTTAGTCACCAGTTTAAGTAAAAGACTCTTGCTTGGCTCCATATGCATGGCGGTCTGTAACTTTCTTGAGCAGACTAAAACACTCCTGCCTCAGCCTCTGAATGCTGCAATTAGAGGCATGAACCAGCATGCCCACACAGCAAGAAATTTACTATAAAATAATATAAAAAATAAATAAAACTCTTACTTAAAAATACCCTGATGGTCTCATGGTTGCAAGACTCCTTTACCATGAACTGTTGTTTGTGGTCAGTGTGAATTTAAAGTTTTTAGTGACTTCAGAGTAATTTCTCTCGAATATAGAATTTACCAGAATAAATCATTTTCTTCTGTAGATGGAGAAGAACCAAGGTGCACTATGTCCTCTCTGTGAATGGAGAGTGGGTAACAAGGGCAAGCAGGCCCTGTGTGGGATGCAACAGGAAGTACCTGGACACATCCCCCAGAGCTGGTTGATGTCCTATTCCATCTTGGGCTGAGCTCAGTGCAGCACTGGTTAGCTTCAGCAGACCCTTGGCTGGCTTTATGAGATTCAGCACAGAAAGCTCCTCCCACACACATCACATACTCAGGAGGCAACACTCCTTTAATTTATGGAAGCAGTTGGTGCCTTTGGAGGGTCTGGCAGCCCCAGCTTCATTCTGCTGTGACCTGATTGGCTTCTGCTTTTCTGTGTCCCCGGTGAGTTGCAGTCATAGGCTGATCAGTTCCTTCCCTTCTCAGCATAGAGCCATCAAGCTGGGCGTCTGATTCCAAGTGGAGAAGACACAGGGACATATGTTGGAGGAGAGAGCCACCCGGGTGCAGGCATTTCTGGTTGGCACTCAGACCTGTCGCCATCACAGCGGGCTCTTGGAAGAGGTCTCAGGTTGTCTGCTTTTCTAGCAGCTCAACAGACACCATCTGGAGTATCCAGCGTCTGGCTTCTGTGGTTCAGAACATGGCAGCTGTGACTTCAAGGCCACCAACCCTCTCTCTCTCTCTCCTGCTGCTGAGCTTGGAGAGAAATCTTGGGGTGTTGCCGCTATTTGCTCTTTTAGTCAATTCCTTTGTCATCTATCTGATTTCCCCCTTCTTTCCCTTTTGCAGTGTAGCCCATGGCATGACTGTAATAAGAAGCAGTATTAGTTCATTGTAACAATATGCACCCTCAGAATGTATAATGTCATAAGTTATTGTGGTTTCAGACATTTCTTCGGGATTTTTAGTTCCTTGCTTCCACAGTTGCCTGGCATGTGTTTTGATCAGGTAACATGTATTGCATAATACCATCAACGTGGCTGAATCTTAAAGCCACACGTAGCTTGAAAGGAACCAAAATTAATGAAGCGTGTTGAAGGTTGGTTTGTCTAATGAAAGTAAGACAGAACTGTGGAAATGCAAATGATTTAAGAATTCTCTTATGTTGGGGAGTAATTGATGAGATCATGATTGTCATGATCAGTATCATGGGCATCATGGTACCACTTGTGTGTGCCTAACATCCACGTGACAGGCGTTAAATGCAGCTTGGAGTTGTAATCCTTACCAAAGCCTGTGAGGTAAGCGATGGCCTCTCAAAGCGGTGTGCTAGAGTGTCTGGTCTGCCAGGTGTGTGCGTAGCTGCAGATCTCTTCAACTCTGTTTACTCCTGGTACTTGCCCCCTGGAAGTAAAGTCAGGAGCAAATGAGTTCGTGGGAGCTTAGAGGAACTTTTAGTTGTGGTTCTCACAAGTGTTATTTTGTGTCAAGACTGGTGTGAAAGGAATGTGTGGAACCCTTTCTCTGTTCATGACCATCATTTTCTTTGCTGTGTTTATAAAGGGAAGTTGTTTAGTCTTGGTTTGACTTATTTATAGTGTTTGGCAACTTTCTTTTTATGAGCTTACAATATGCTAGGAGGAAATAGAATATGAAAGACAAACATTCTCAAAGTAGTGGTGGGAAGTTGGCCATGTTTAACAGGGGAGTAGACGGTCTGTGATTGTATTTTATTAACTGATGTGAGCTGTCCTCCTTAGAGTTTCAAACATTCCTGTTATCCTTAGCTTCTGAGACTGCTGACTTAAAAAAAAAAGTAGCCAAAGCTAGCCTTGAACTCCTGATCCTCTTCCCTCAGCTTCCTGAGTGATGGGGTCACAGGCATAATTAAAAATGTTGATACATTTAGAGTTAGGACTTAATAAAATGTTACTTTAACAAACAAATCAGGATGGAAACCCAGTAACAAAGATTTGATATGTGAGTGTTTTTAAATAGATGACTTAATAACCTTAGGAAAATGTGCTTCGTGGTATGGATTTATAAATTTTTCATGTTATTCAAGCCACAGTCTGTCCTGTCTCTATAAGGTGGGGATGCATATTGATTCTGAAATCACCCCCAAGCTACTGATTCCATGAGAGGCCCAGCATTGCAGATTTGCCTTTAATGATCTAGTCTGCACAAGTATTGCTAAAGTGTTTAAAGGAATGTAAGTATTGATTTTTAGGGGATAAAGGCAATTAATATAACATAATTGAAAAAACATTAAAACAATCAGCCAGAGCTCTGTGGAAGAGAGGACTAATTGTGTGTTTTGTGTTAGAGTTCAGGATGCCCTGGATGTATTGTAGTAAATAACTGATATTTTGGTTCTTAAGTGGTGTGGATTGAGTTGTCACCGACAGTTAAATCTTATATTTTTTTCATTCTTTATATTTGGTTCCAAGTGAGTTCTCTTTGTGATGGAATATAGCTTTGGAGGGGAATGAGTATCTACACTATGCAATGATGAAAGACTTTGATCTTGCTTGGACAGAGCCAGGGGAGGCTCGGGTTTTCCCAGTCAGCTGCCTGCTCCGTTCTCTGCAGCTGTGAAGGACAGGTACTGATGAGAGCTCGCTCGTGTCCAGGCACTCAAGTGTGGTTACACGGGTGGCTCGGAACAGAATGTCTTGAATGTGAGCACTCCTTATTACAATGCCCGAATTGTTTATGAAAGACAAGAACAATGTGGACCGTGATGAGTGTTTGGATTTTGTTTTGTTTTGCCTTTTGTTCTTGGAAGAATTCACTACTTCCAGATCTTCCTGGAGCTGCAGATAAAGAAAGGAGAAGTTGTATTACTTTCCTGCTGGCTTCCGGTGTGCAGTGTGCCTCTGGGGCCAGTTGCTGACCTCTGGATCTTGTTCTGATCTCCTTCCTTCTCTCCCTCTCTCTTTCCCTTCCTTTCTTTCCCTTCCTCCCTTGTTATTTTTTCTTTTTCTCTTCCTTACTTTCCCCCCTCCCCTTCTCTCCTCTTCCCTCCTTCCCTCCTCTTCCTTTCTTCCCTCCAGCTCATCCATCTATCTATTCATTCATTTTGGACACAGAATCTCACTGTGTAGAGCAGATTGGCTTCAAACTCAGTCTTTTTGCCAGACACACCTGAGTGTTGTCGTTACAAGTGTGAAACACTGCACCTGGTTTCGTCCCAGTTTTTCATTTCCTTAGTTATTTGTGCATGAGTGTGCACCACAGTCCACATGTGGAGGGTGGAGGATATCTTGTAGGAGTCGGCTCTCTCTACCACGTGTGTTCTGTGTTCTACCTTGATATATATTTTTTTAACCATTGAAAAGATTCAGGGTGGGTGGGGTGGGCTGGGCTGTGCAGTTTGTCATTTCCTCTCGGATCTGCTTTCACGGATCTCTCCCGAAGCCTCGGGGTCAGTTTTCCTCTGCTTTTTAATTACCACCCTTGGCTCACTGGGGTACGGGAATTGAAGCTGGAGGCTGATCCGGAAGTGAGCTCCACAGTGGCTCTCCGGAACGTTGGAGCAGATGTGAGGACGTTTTTCTGCTATGTTCAATTTATCATTTTTCCCCCTCATTTCCTTTTCTATTCTAGACTCATGCGCTGCCTGAGTCTTTGAAACTTAGGTCAAATGTATTGACGGGAACTGTCAACATTAAAGAGATTAACTTCTGAAGATTAAATACACTACCTCCAGCCCTCCTAGTTGTCCTTAAAGCGTCAGTCAGATCACTGATTCTTCAGAATAATGCACATTTGTTATATACTCACAGCATCCACAGGTCTTAAGGATCATTTACAGAAAGGATTCACGTGGATTTTTATATTGAGCCTGGTTTCTGGAGACAGTGACGGTTAGGTCAATGTGTATACTTACTTACTTTTACCTTTCTAGACTTCCTGGTGTCTCATTTGATTCCTTACTTAAATATATACTTTTACTTTTCATTCTTTTAGTGCATTTGTTTGCCTAGCTTTTTATTTTGTGTGCATGCACGTGAGTGAGGTGCACACCAGGGCACCCACTCATGTGAGGCCAGACTACAGCTTGTGGAAGACTCTTCTCTTCTTCCACCATGTGGGTTTTGGAGATTGAACTCTTGACATCAAGCTCCCTTGCTCCCCGAACGGTCTTGCTAGCTCTCCCTCCTTTAAAAACTGATAATTGTTATTTGAGTATCACGTTCCACACTCATTCCGTCTTTACATATCCCCTCTCAGTTCAATTTTATAGAGAAGATGAGCTGTGATTGCTATGTCCTGATTCATTCTCAGTAAAGAAAGTAGTTGACCCAGCCTGGACTAGCTTCCAAGGAGGTAGGAAGTCATGCAGATAAAGGGGTCGTTTCCTTGTGGGTGGGAAACACAAGGGTAGAATCAGAGTACACCGAAGAGGTCACCTTGGCAACCTGCTAAGTCTGGCTCTAGCTGGGGCTGTTATGATGAGATAGTGAGGGGGAGGTGGTGTAGTCCTTCCAGGCTGAGAGCACAGAGTGGGCACTCAGGACGGAGGTAGTGTAGCTCAACTAGAGGAAGTTGGGGTGACACTCGGGCACCTCAACCCAGTTAGGGCTGAACAGCGTGCTGTGTGGGCTTGTCTGAATTAGATTTCTCTCTGGGAGAACCCAAGCATAAGTCTTTTGGTTTTCAGACTGTCTTAATGATAGTTCTAGACTTTTTGAAACCATGACTAAATTTTGTGTAGCCGTGAAAGCTTAATATTTTCTTCTTAGGTTATGTCAAATATATATATTTATATATTATACTTATATTAAAGCATCTTTTGCTTGTAGAGATAGGGCCTTACAGTATAGCTAAGGCTAACCTTAAATTCACTATTTAGCCTAGGTTGACATCAAAATTAAGTGACTTTCCTTCCCCGGACTATAAAATGTTTTGGGTTTTTTTTTTTTTTTTTCTCGGAATGTTCATATTTAAGAGAAGTTGACAGGACCCTTGGAAGAAGATTTTTTTTTCCTGGTCCTCAGTAAGAGATGACAGTGGTAAACAGGGTTTCTCTTTGTAACAGCCCTAGCTGTCCTTGAACTAGCTCTTGTAGACCATGGCTAGTCTTGAACTTACAGAGATCTGCCTGCCTCTGCCTCCCAAGTGCTGGGATTAAAGTCCACCACCGCCCAGCCCAGTGGTTAGTTTGAAAAGTCACCTTGTCACAACCTAGAATCACCTGAGAAGAGTCTTCATTGAGGAGCTACCTAGATCAAATCGGCCTCTCGGCATGTCTGTAGAGAATTTTCTTGATGATTAATTGATGTAGGAAGGTCCAGCTCACCCTGGGTGGCACCAGAGGACAGAAAGGGTTTGCCCCACCACTGCATTGTTCTTGGTCCTGTCGCAGCTCCTTAGGGGTGGGGTCTGAGCAGGAGTCTCTATGAGAGGATGGTTGCCTGGACCACCCCTTCCCTGTCAGTAAAGCTTCACTCTCTGATAATTCTGGTCCTGCAGTGGATCTCCAGTAAGAAATGGATCAGTGGTGTGTGTGACCTGGAGGAAGTATGTCCCCAGGAATATTAAGGCTTCATCCAGTGCTTCTCTGGTCCTTCAGACTGTGATGGACCTGAGGGACATCTTTCTTTGCATCTTCAATAACCGAGAGAGATCTAATTTCCGACAACAATGCCGCAAAGCTGAAACTGACTTACCTTCATCTCTCTTACTTCCAGTCACCTAGGTACCTGCTTAGCAGTGGCTGCAAAGTGTCCTTCTTCCTGCATTCTAGTATCAAAGACCCTGGAGCCAGCAGTGACTCTCAGCAGGGCTCACCCCGCCCTATCGGAGTTCTTTTGACACCTGCAGTCAGCTTTCTCTACAGCTATTGCTGTGGTTCCTATATCTTCACCAGCTGGATGATGAGGTCATAGTTTTCTTATTAGATATGATAACAAACTTCAAAATAGAGTCCCTTCTAGACTATATGGCGCATGTGCCCTCCCATGTGCATGGGCACACACATGTGCACACACGCACACACACACATACACACACACACACACACATACACACACACACACACAGCTTTAAGAACATTCCACAGATGAACTCATGGGATCCTCACATTGGTGTGGGACAATTCTGTATTCTGTCAATTATGTTTTAAATAAATGCTGATTGGCCAGTAGCCAGGCAGGAAGTATAGGCAGGTTAACCAGACAGGAAGTAGAGGTGGGACAATGAGAACAGGAGAATTCTGGGAAGGAGGAAGCCCATTCCTCCCCAGTCCTGTTCAGACATCCAAGAAGGAAGATGTGACCTGCCCCACTGAAAAAGGTACCAAACCATGTGGCTAACATAGATAAGAATAATGGGTTAATATAAGTTATAAGAGTTAATAAGAACCTGAGCTAATGGGCCAATCAGTCTATAACTAATGTAGACTTCTGTGTGATTTTTCGGGACCTAACAACTGTGGGAACCGGGCAGGACAGAAAACCTCAGTCAACATCACATGATTCTCCTGATGCCTTGATGATCTGAGTTTTGCAGATTCCATCATGGAGACCCAGGAGCAAAGGACACCCAGGAGTAGGATGCAATGTTCCCTGAAGACAATCCTCTGGTAGAGGCTCTGAAGCCCCTCCCTACTCTCGGCCCTGTAAACAGGAGACCAAATCTTCTGGGAAACTTCACAGTCTCCCAAAGAGACTCATCCGGATAAGGATGGACCTTCTGAGTGGATACACTAGGCTGGGTCTCTGCTCCCCTGACGCGGGGCACCTTCACTCTGGGACTGAATGGAGACATGGTTGGAGTATTTGGAACTTTTAGATGTTGTTAGCCTGGAAGAAGCTGGTATTTATAATGGAAGCCAAACACTGTCAGAAAGCAAACTCAAAACAAAAACAAAGAGCAGCAATAACAAGAGCAAGCTTATTCAACAGATCTACGGATAGTGTTTACAAGGAGCCGGCACAGCCCCAGAGTCGTCGTCCCCCCCCCCCGCTCCCCTTCATCCCAGAGAGCTTGTTTCCCATCATGACTTCTGTTCCACAAAAGCAAAACCAGAAAACAAAAGCCCCACATTACCAAAACTAAAGAGGAGCTTAAAACCTTGCCTTTGGCCGCCCTGCATTAAAGGCTTTGGAAGTGTAGTATGTATGTTTGTGTGCACGTTATTATTTATTGTATTTTGTGTGCATGTGAGTGTGTCATAGAGCACACATGTGTAGAGGCCAAAGGTCAACCCCGGTGTCGTTCTTCAAGAGATGTCTACTTTGTTTATGGAATCTCTCCCTGGCCTGGAGCGCATCAGTTAGGCTGGGCTGGTTGGAGAGCCCCAGGGATCCTCCTGGCTCTGTTCCCTCATTGCAGGGATTATAAGTCTGCCACAATGCCTGTCTTTTTTACATAGGTTCTGGAGTTTGAACTCAGATCTTCATGTTTGCACCACAAGTCCTTTACCAACTGAACTGTCTCCCTGGCCAAAGGTTGTATATTCTTAAAGTCTTTGACGGGTGCTTTTACAGCTACGTAGATAGTTCTGTTGGACTTGTAGAACCGTCAGTGTAACCACCGGGCTTGTTTGCACACTTCACCTGTCTGCATGCTGTAGCAGCTCAGAGGGTGTGCCAAGTGTCAGAAATACCAGAAGAGGGATGGCCTGGGGTCAAAGGCAGAGGTCAGGGGTCATCCATATGGGAATGCTCGTCTCTTCTAGGGCCCACTGGAAAGAATCAGGGCATGCAGCTATTCTCTAGGTTGGTGAAGGCTTGCCATTTCTCAGTGAGAGGCCAACACAGCAGGCGTTCCTAAAGAAATAAACTGTCTCTGTGGGCATCACATTTGTGTTTTCCTGCAGGGTAAGCGAAATATAGAGATTACCAAGACAAAAGACACTATTGCAGTCATAAAGGACTAGAGTTTGTGTGTTAGAGGGCCTCTGCTCTCTAACGTGTATACCGTTTGTATATTTTCACGTGTGTGCCTGATCAGTGTGCATGTGTGCATATGGAGGTCAGAGGTCAGACTCAGATGTTCTTTCTCAGGTGCTGTCCAGTCTCTCTCTGGCCTGGGACTTGCCAAGAAGGCTCCGCTAGCTGGCAGTGAGCTTCAGGGATCCTCCTGTCGGCCACCTTCCCAGCTCTGGGATTAAAAGCACAGAATGTGATTGGTTCTGTAGAGAGATTGAACTCAGGCCCTCAAGCCTGAATAGCCAACACTTTACTGACTGAGTCATCTCCCAACCCTCAGACTCATAGTTTAATGGATGACCTTTGTGAGCTCATCAAGAAAGCAGATGCCATAACATGGTTTTTTGGGATGCTCTATTCTGGGCAGAATGAAAGAACACAGGATCACCGTACTGCGGAAGACACGGAGGCTTGTGCACTTGGAGCAGAAGCAAGCCATCTTCCCCAGCAAGTGTTAGGTGTAAGCCTCCAAAGGAAAATAAGTAAACAACTCCAGTGCATTTAGTGCTATGGAAACTGTCATGAAAAAAGAAATTAGCCTTGGGTTGTCAAAATAAAGGAACAGAAAGTTCCCAGATAGAACAACAGAGCAAGCAAAACAGTGTTGAATCAGGTGAAGTCAGAGTATGGCATGCTGGGTGCAGAATTGTTAATGGCGCAGGAACTGAGAGGGACGAGGGGAATCGGGGGAGGCTCATAAGAAACTCAAGCTCCCAAATCACAAATGTGTCAAGTTCCAGCTAGATGGAGAGGGAGGTGGGATACACTCAGAAGATGGAAATAATTAGAATGTGTTGGTTCTGGGAGAAGCAGAGAGGCGCTGTGTGGAGAAGCAGGGACCTTGGCCGGACACCATGGCCTGCCCGTGCCCCAGGAAATGCTGAGCTTTGTGATGAGAATTTTACAGCTTAATGCTTAAAGATCTCTGAGATGAACTCGGTTATTATCAGCATTTCATGGACACGGGCATCAAGCTAGACGCAGTAAGGGCCACAGTGAGGGTAGCATTGAGTCTTGTTCTACAGGACTTTCTTCTGGTGTCTGTGGGTGGTTTGGCTTCAGGCTGAGCTTTCACCCTGTGTCCCTGTGAGAGTTTGCTCCAGCCCAGTGACTAGCCACTGAGATGTGCCTACATTCCTGATGTCATGGTTGTCTTGTCTCATCTCCCTCGGTACCACCACCTTAGCCACTCTCAGTGGTTCTTATATAGTCATGCTTTTAAGCCTGCCCACCCCCATCTTGGCATTGGAAACCCCAGAGATGTTCCGGGCAAGCTTACTAGGCAAGCTCTTTGCCCCCGAGCCACAGCCCAGCCCTCTAAAGCCAGTCCTGTGGATGCTTTTGCCTAAGCACTGATGTAGTTCAGGTTCCCCTCCTCCTAAGATACACTGAATTATTGTTGGTCCTTGCTTGCCATGTGCTTGTAGCCTGTAATATGTATGCCCTTTGCATGAACGATTTTAACATGGTGTATCCCAACAGTGCTTAATGCAACATTATGCACATCATTTACATTTTTTTTATGTTCAAATGACTGAACTCAGGAAGGGAATATTCTAATCAAAAGATATAATTACAACCCATTTCCCAGTTTATGGAAATCGGAATAAAGTTGCCCAGATGTTGTAATAGAGAAAAAAGAAAGGACCACAAAAAATAATAGCTAAGAAAAATGGTAGAGTGAAAAAAAGATTGTTCTGGAACCATGTGGGATGTGAGACGTTGGACAAACTAGATCACGTGTGTTGGAAAACTTTAACCCTGTTACAGGGGTAGTAACTATGGCAACAGCACATGCTGTAGAGGACAGGCTGTACCTCAGTGTGGATGTAGAGCAGGCTCTACCTCAGTGTGGACGTAGATCATCTTTCCTTTTCCTTCTTAGCATTTAAAGGAAGCTAATGCGTGCATGTCCTTTGCATGTTGATATTTGTTTAGCTGATTTTTCTAAATAAATAAATAAAAGGAAAAAGTAACATTAAATTCTGAGACATTTCTTGAAGCATGATTAATAAAAACTCAGAGAGAGAAATTGGGTTCAACCTGAAGGTCAGAAAAGTAAAACAAACCAGTCACTGACTCTTACTTACCTCTACCTCAGTCTGAAATACTGGTCCTGCCTCCAGAAATCTCAGAACGAGACTGAGAGCTGTCTTCTCCTCATGTCTTATATTCCTCTCTGGGGCTAGGATTAAAGGCGTGCACCATCCGGTTTCTATGGCAACTAGTGTGGGTACTAGAATTAAAGATGTGTGTTACCATGGCATGGTCTGTAAGGCTGACCAGTGGGGCTGTTTTACTCTCTGATCTCCAGGCAAGCTTTATTTATTAAAATATTTATTAAAACATATATGAAATGCCACTTCAGTTCCTGCATTTTGTTGTTTAGTGGCATTTGCAAGCAGGAGCTGCCCCTATACATTTTGTTATTCTATTTAACTTTCTTTCAAGCATGTAACATTTACTTAGTACTGCTTTTGTGTTATGCTTTTAAAGTCCTTTTTGCTAAGACTTTATTTCCCCACCTCCCCCCCTTTTTTGCAGTGTTAATTTTTCTTATAGTAAGAACCAGACCCCACTGAGAGAAAAATCACTGCCCCAAATAGTTTTTATTACAGCTAATTGGGCACTGATTCCTCTTAATTCCAATTTGTGGTGTTCCTCAAGAATATATGGTGTTTGGGCTGGAGAGATGGCTAAGCAGTTAAGAGCACTGGCTGCTCTTCCAGAGGACCCAAATTTGGTTCCCAGCAACCACATGGTGACTCACTATAACTTCCATTTCAGGGGATCTGATGCCCTCTTCTGGCCTCAAAGGACATAGCACACATGTGGTACACAAACATATCATAGGCAAACACCAATATGTGCAAAATAAGAATATAGGATGGTTGAGGTGGAGGAAGGATGGATATGGGAGCAGGGAAGAAGATATCTTAATTAAGGGAGGTATTATGGGGTTGGCAAGAGGCTTGACTCTAGAGGGGTTCCCAGGTGTCCAAGGGGATGTCCTCAGCTAGGACCCTGGGCAGTAGAAGAGAGGGTGTCTGAACTGGCCTTGTCCTGTAGTCAGACTGATGACTATCTTGAATATCACCATAGAACCTTAGTCAGACAACGGATGGAGATAGAGACCTACATTGGAGCACTGGACTGAGCTCCCAAGGTCCATTTGAAGAGCAGGAGGGAGAAGATGAGCAAGGAGGTCAGGACCACGAGGGGTTGGTTCACCCACTGAGACAGTATGCCTGAGCTAATGGGAGCTCACCAAATCCAGCTGGACCAGGACTGAACAAGCATGGGATCAAACTAGACCCTCTGAATGTGGCTGACAACTGAGGCAAACTGAGAAGCCATTGATAATGGCACTGGGATTTGTCTCTACTGCATGTACTGGCTTTTTGGGATCCTATTCTATTTGGATGCATACCTTCCTAAGCCTGGATGTAGGGGGGAGGGCCTTGGACTTCCCACAGGGCATGGTACCCTGCCCTCTCTTAGGACTGGAGGGGGAGTAGGAAGGGTGAGTGAGGGAGCGGGAGAGAAGTGGGAGGAGGGGAGGAAGTGGAAATTTTGAATGGTATTTTTTATAAAGTAACAAAAAAATTATTAGGGAAAAAAAAGAAATCTAAAAAACAACAACAACAACAAAAAAAACCATGGTATTTGCACTTGTTTAGTGTTGACAAGATGGGCCTCTCTTGTATGCCCAGCTGCCCGGCTAGATTAGACCCGAAATAACCACACAGAAACTGTATTAATTAAAACACTGCTTGGCCATTAGCTCTAACTTTGTATTGGCGAACTCTTGCATATTAGTTTAACCCATCTCCATTAATCTGTGTATTGCCACGTGGCTGTGGCTTATGCTCGTCTGACTCTGGAGGCTCCGTGGCTTCTCTCTGACTCCGCCCCCTTTCTCCCAGCATTCAGCCTAGCTTTCCCTGCCTAGCTCTGTTCCTCCCTGCCACAGGCTCAAAGCAGTTTCTTTATTCATTAACCAATAAAACACAGACAGAAGGACCTCCCACACCATTCTCTATAGTGCGGGGTGGGGGTCTAAAGAGACCCCTGCTGAGGACCCACAAATGCTAACAAACGTTGTCATTCTGAGGCTGGCTCTCCTATTGAACAAGAAGTAAATGAAGCTTCTGACTGTGGTCCCTCCCCTTTCTGTACTCAAAGTAGATTAGTAGTAAGTTAACTATGAACATTTTTGAATCTGAGAAAGATTATTACTGGATTTACTGACTTTTATTCTCATAAGAAATAACTGGAAAAAAAAAGACAAGTGGATGGCAGAGCCCTTTGTTGACACAGGGAAATAATTAAGTTTTCTTACTGCTAATACTTCAGTCTCTAGGACACACAGAGCTGTCTCCCATGGTGACCCTTCCCAGAGCTGATTATGGAGGTATAATCTTCACATGCTTGCAGGAAATATGACTGGGGGCAGAGCAAGGGTGCAAAACAAAATAGAATTGTCTATTTTCAAGCCATGGGGTAATATTTAGATGGCATGTTAGGTTTTCCACATCTCAAGCAGAAGGAGAACTGACTTTGTAAAACTGTAAGTTCGGAGTCTTAAGAGACAGATAAATGCACCGAGCTCAGTCCATCTGCCTCCTAATGAGTGGAGCTTGTTACCATAAAATAGATTTAAAAAAAAAATTAGCTTGAGCCAGGATAGGTGTGTGTGTGTATGTATATGTGTGTGTGTGTGTATGTGTATATATGTGTATGTATGTGTGTACATGTGTGAATGTATGTGTGTGTATGTGTGCATGTGTGTGCATGTGCGTGTGAGCATGTGTGTGTGTGTATTATAGTTCTATGGAGGCATACAATGATGCTGATCTGATAGAAAAGCTACAAACCTCACTTTTGTGTATTTATTCCAGTTCTTACTTTCCCAGGTAAAACATTTCCAAAACCCTTAATTTTTTAGACAGAAATGAGTTGCATTCATTGGAGTTCACAATGTACTTGTTTCAGCTGTGTTCTTCCAGACCGGGAGCCGTACGGTGGCTCCTCCCCTTCCCATCCCTGTCGTCAGCCTGTCGGTTGGATACGCACCAGCTGGTTCTTGGTGCACCGAGGGATCTAGGATTGAAGCATAATTTTATTGAGAGAAACAAATTGTATTTAGACGCCCGGAAGGATGCTGATTTGTGCCAAGCACTTTCAGTCTAGGGTATGAATTCCACACTGCGGCACTCCCTCATTTCCAGTGTCCTCCACTTTTCACACGTATGAAGAACTTGCTTTAAAGGATGTTTAGTGGCTAAATGGAAAGGATAGTTGTGGACATACTCTTCACAGGGATCAGGGCAGAGTCCTCAGGCCAATGACCATGGCAGGGCTGGCGTTACTCACCACTGGGGGAAAAGTCCTGCAGGAAGCCATCTTGAGAAGAGTCTTTGTTCTACACACTGGCTAGGCTGGGTCGGCCAGCAAGGAGGGAGTCTAGGCTTTAGGTTCCCCGTTCTCCAGCCTTCATAGCCTCTGCTCTATGGCTGGGGTCCCCCATCAGGAATGAAACTGGAAGTAAGAGGTGAGGAGGGAACTGATAGACGCCACACAGTCCAACCTCTGATGACTAAAAGGGTGGGGAAGACGTCTGGGTGGCCAGTGGGAGGATCAGCACTACACTTCTCAGCCATCAAGGATCTTCTGCTTGTATGGGGATGAGGGCATGAACAGACATTTGGTACAGTTGAACAATAATTCAAAATTATCGATACGGAGCACAGTGTGTTATGTCTGTAGTCCCAACACTTGGGAGGGCTGAGACAAAATGGGGTGGATTTTCAGGCCTTTTGATTTCATTAGGAGACTACAAATGAAGACCGTGCTTCCGTTTCCCAGCCTCCCAGACCCAAATAATCGCTGAATGTGCCAACGGCTCAGGCATATTCCTAGCTAGCTCTTACATCTTAAATTACCACATTGCAATTAATCTATGTATCACCATGAAGCTGTGACTTACCAGTAATGTTCTGGCATCTTTCTCCTTTGGTGGCTACATGGCATTTCTTTTACTTTTCCTACTCTCTATATATCTTTGTTGGGATTTCCTGCCTGGCTTTCCTCTGCTAAACCATTGACTGAAACAGCTTTGTTCATCAACTAATAAAAGCAGCACATATACAGAAGGACTTCCCACTTCAGGAGACCATGGCTTTCCAACACTCCCCAAACCAACAGCGATAGTGAAAACCATCAAAGATCCTGATGAGATAACTTAGCTAATGGAAACAGAGGCAGAGAGTTCCAGAACCTACCTAGGCCTAGTCGACAGAGATTTGAACCAGGAAGTGTGCCTCTGAGTGTGCATGGCTGGGTTGATAGAGCTAGAACTGGTGTGAGGTAGAGCTATGCACACCACTGTGCACACCTTCACATTGGTGGGCTTGTTTCAGGGCCTGGGCTTATAAACAGTATCCAGTTCAAGGGTCCTGAGATGGTCCAGGCATTGCTCCCTGGTGTGGTTCTTAGTGGCGAATGGCACTTAAGGCCCATTTCAGTCTGGACTCCCACCTCCACACTCCTGGGCTGTCCATATTACAAATTTCCTGTTCAGGGCTGTGTCCAGCAGACTCCGTGGCAGTAAGCCGGCCTGCCGCTGCGTGATCTCCTCCACCCCATGCTCTGAGTGTGGATGCCCACCCTAAGGCCTATGACCACCAGTACGGTCACGCTGCCAGTTGCTTCCTTCCAGGCTCCAGGCGTTGCCAACATCTGGCACTGTTTCTTTTGTCCCTCGATTATCGTAGCCCTGTTATAGTAAGTAGGTCGCTGGATCCAAAAGCAGAACCCAGTGGTCATGATGACACACGGGATCATTTGTTTTACACTTTGGAATTTCAAGGTCAAACTTTACTACTGTTATAAAAACTCCCTTACATCTCAATGAACTTCTTTCCTCTCTTAAAGGGCTCCTACAATTCCAGTGGCCGGTCAGTGCTCCTCAGACACACCCACTCCCGTTCTCTGTGGCAGGAGACTGACAGTTGCTGCCACAGCGACTATAGAAGGAAAACAAAAGGAAACGAGAAACAAATAACCCTTCCTACTTAACATTTGAAACAGACATGGGCATCTGGCCCCCTGTGTTTCCAAGCATCCTACCTCTGATCTGGGGCTCCCTAGCCATATGTAAAATCTCGGCATATCTCAGAAAAGCAGCCAAGTGCAGTACCAACCCTTCCTTTCCTCACTTTTCTTCCTTTGCTTGAACCACACTGCTCCTGTCAATCACAGGCTGAATCTTCCCTTGTGCACCACTTCTGTGCCATTATGCATCATGTGTGATGGTCTCTATGCTGTGCTTTGACAGGCGGGTGGGGGTTAATTGCACCGAAACCCCTGTCTGTCTAGTCAGGACCTAGCAAGGGAGCTGGACCCATGCTGTGCCCAGCAGATCCTCCTGCAAGGCTGGGGAGAAGGTTGCCGACTGTCTTGTTACCCCGTTTGCAGAATTCATTATCTCCTAACTGCATTCGCGCTACACAGAAGTCACATGGACCACGTATTTGGAAGGGATGATCTTTTCCAAGTACATCTACCTTGTGTGTTGTATGTGTGTGTGCAAGTGTGTGTGTGTGGTGTGCATATGTATGTAGAAGCCAGTGGTTAAAGTCAAGTGCCTCCCTCTTTGATTTCCATCTTACTTTTAGAGATGATTTCTCACTGGAGCTTACTTAAACAGCAAACCTCAGGGACCCTCCTGTCTCCACACTGGAGTTACCAGCACATGCCCAGGTTTATGTTTAGACAGTGCGCTCTTACTCCCTCAGCCACCCCTCTCTATGTACGTAATGTCTTCACCTAAACAAGCCGGGAATGCTGTGCTGAGGATGTTGTCTTTCTGATTCTACTGCTCTGCTTTTCGGAGTGTTTTTCCTACCCAAGGGATATTCTTCCTGAGACTTACAAGTACCCTGCTAGTATGCCCAGGATTTAACCTGGGGCAGGAATCCTGAGGTTGTTACAGGATAGGTGAGCTGTGTCAGGTTTGGTTATAAGGTTGGTGATGAGTCTGGGAGAAGACAGGAAGAATTCCAGAAACAGCAGGACGGAGTCTGGGCTTGATCGCCCCCTGGAGGGGCCAGGTCTGTAGGTTCCTCTGCTAGTGTGTTTGTCTTGGCTTTGTGCCTTACTTATTTCTTGGGGAATGAAGAGGTCTTTATTGAAAGTCTAAGGAGACCCTGGGCCTCTGTTAAGACTGGGATGAAGTGAGTCCATTACTGACAGTATATGCAATGAGTGAATGTCCCAAGGATCCGTAAGGGTGGCTTTTAAATGAATTGTTCTTGTCTTTAAGATACAAAAAAAAAAATCAAAATTTAGGGGAGATCTAGGGTGCTTTCCAGAGTCTGCTTCCTTCCCTCCCCACCCTGGTTCTCTTCAGCTCTGACTCAGAGGCCTCCCAAGGGCAGGCTCAGGTCTCTGGAGACTGGAGGTGGGTGGTGTCCCCTGTGCCTGCATTGTTTCCAGAGACCAGTTGGATGCCAGAACACTCTGTATGTTTTTAAATTCTGCTCAGGCTGAGAACTTGGCAGCACACTCAATTGGACTGTGGAATTCTGGACTTAGGTGGGTCTCTCTGTAAAGTTTAATGTCTTAAAAAAATGCTAGAAAGAGCGAGGATGGGACTTTTCTTCCAGTGGGCAACCTGTCCTGGGAGTCAAGGGTACTTTTTTGATGTCTGTCCCAGTAGGTAAAGTCAAAGTGTTGATTCTGAATAATAGACTTAATATCTTTGGCTTTAAACGCCTTGCTTTCTCACTGGAAGGCAGTCCCTTGATGACTTTTGGATCTATTTTTGGAAACCTGAGTCCTGTGGCCAATGACAGATGGTTGTGGAGTAGCCAACAGTGTAACTATCTTTCCTGAAATGATAAAGGCTTTATTGCTAAAGCATCTTGTCTCTATAGATGTATAATTAATTATGAACGAGAAATAAATTATATAGCTTGTGGCACATTTATTTGGTATAGCATTTTATAAACACGATTATTCACTGGTGTTTCTCGATTCTGCCTTTATTACATGATGATCTGATAATTCAGAATGAGGAATAGCTGTGTTAAGGACTTGGCAGAGAGTTTTATTATGAATTTTAGATTATTTGTAATAAAACAGCCTCAATGGTGTGGCACTTGTGCTCAGGATCTTCCTTTCACTTTTATATATATATAATGTTTTCCCATAAAAGTTGGATCTCGAGTAGGAATTTTACATTTTTAAATTATTTTCTTAAATAATGTGTTGAATGCCCTTCCTCCATGTTACCCTTCTCTAAAACCACAGCGGTGGCAGTGATGGTCTATGCTCCTCACAGCTGTGTGGCATGCTGTATGATGCCACATAGACCGGAGAGCACATCTGTCACTCGTTAGTCACTCATTAGCCAGTACAGTCCAGAGTTTTCCTGCCACAAGTACCATTTGCTCAGCCGTCCTTTACATGTTTGTTGTGTGTGTACACAGAGTAGATGGTAGTGTTAGTGTGTGTGTGCATGTGTGTGTGTGTGCATGTGTGTGCACATGTGTGTGTGTGCGTGTGGGGGTGTGTGCTCGTGTGTGTGTGCATGTGTGTGTGCACCTGTGGAGGCCAGAGGAGGACACTGTGCATCTCTTACTCTATCACACACTCCCTGCCTTATTCCCCTTGAGACAATCTCTCTCACTAACCCTACAGCTAGGCTGGCAGCCCGCAGGTCCCAGCAATGCTGTCTCTACTTCACCCCATGCAGCCATGCCTGACTTTTTATGTGGGTTCTGGGATCTGAACTTGAGTCCTCGTGATTGCAAGGCTAGTGCTCTACTGACTGAGCCATTGTCCCAGTCTCTGTTTGACACCTTTTCAAAAGTCTTATTTTGGTTGTTCGTCTTTGTACATGTCCCTCTTCAAAGGTGAGATGTGTAGATTTCTTTTTGTTTTATTGTGCTTGAGGGATATCATGAACCAGGACCTTGAGGACTGGGCTTTTTCCCATCTGGAAATGCAATACTTTTATGTTTCAGTGTTTCCTACAAGACATTTTTTTTCTTGTTTCTCCTTCTAGGCCTCCTGTTAAGTGTTCTAAACGTTCTTACCTTTCCTCCACTTCTACATCCCCTTGCTTTCACATTTTTAATCCTTTTATCTGTTTTTGTTTTATTCTGGGAGGTATGAGCATGCCTGGTTCCACTCCATCACTTCTCTCGTCTTTCTTTGCACAGTTCATAAATCGGCCGGTGGAGCTTTATGCTTCAGTTGCATACCCCTTATTTTTGTTATTTATTAGTTTTAGAAGCCATCATTATTTTATTTAGATCTGCTTAGACTTTTTATATGATTTTTCTTTTCATGCCTTTTTTTTTAATATGTGTGCCAATTCTTTAGACCCTGTAGAGGGAGAGAATGTGTGTAACATGAAGGGCCTGCTTGCTTGGGTTTCTGTCCTGCCCAGTTCCCACAGCTGGCAAGTCCCAAAGAAAATCACACAGAGAGTCTATATTAGGTTATAAACTGATTGGCCCATTAGCTCTTGTAGCTTTTATTAACCCATTATTATCCTTATCTATGTTAGCCACATGGCTCAGTACCTTTTTCAGCGGGGCAGGTCACATCTTGCTTCTTCCATGGTCTGCGCAGGACTGGGCAAAGAGCTTCCTTCTTCCCAGAATTCTCCTGTTCTCATTGCCCCACCTCTACTTCCTGCCTGGCTACTGGCCAATCAGCGTTTATTTAAGATATGATTGACAGAATACAGACAATTCTCCCTCACCACTTACCCCTCTATTTTTTTTTAAACAAAGGAAAATATCCATAGTCCATTTTTTGGGAATGTGGGCGTAGTATTCCAGGCTACTTCCTGCTCGTTGGGGGTGCTGATAATCTTATGGGCACCTAAAGAAAATTTAGAATTATGATCAAGTCCTGACTGGAGTATGCTGTGAGGCTTGATCATCTCAGGAAGCAGTCTTGAATCTGTTCTGGATGTAGAACTCAGACATCGGGGCCAACTGTTCCTACTGGAGATTTCTCAGGTGGTCTTCCTTGATCAAACCTGATTTTTTTTTACTCAGAATGAATCCACAGCCTCACATTTCCTGTGGAAACAAAAGCAAAATCTCTTCTCCAAAGTAACATACCTTTTGACTTCAATTTTGAAGTCAAGGTATTTTCAAAATATCTATCTTGGATTAGTTCAGCAGCATTTATAAACAAGTATCTTTTAGTAGCTGTTGCTCCTTCCTCAGCATTCAAACAATTCAAAGAGAGCATAATAACATGCAGTATCCAGATTCTCTGTGTGTTCTCCATCTTTACATATCTTTCTTTTAACCTCTATTTCTTTTATTTTTAATTTTTGGCTTTTTAAGACAGGGTTTCTGTATATCTTTGTCCTGGAATAACTCTGTAGACCACGCTATTGTTGAACTCACAGAGATCCACCAGTCTCTGCCTCCCAAGTGCTGGGATTAAAGGTGTGTGCTACCACACCTTGAACTCACAGAGATCTGTCTGCCTTTGCCTCCCAGGCATTGGGATTAAAGGTGTGTGCCACCACACCCAACTACTCTCTTTCTTTTTTATTTTAAGGTCTTTAACCTTTTTCTTTTCTCTCCCAAGCCAGCATATATTTTTAGCACACCATTTAGAGGTTATTTTTAATATCTTTTTCCTGTATATCTCTCTTTTTGTGACCACAAGAGCCTTTAATTTAACAAGCTATATGGGTAGGATTAAAGCCATGGCTTTGACAGCTGGATCCAGCCCATTCCTTAGCTTTATGAGATTCCAGCCTCATGGCTGAGGTACTGGCCAGAGCCATGTTCACTGCCACAACTCTACAGCGTTTCAAGGTCCCTGCCAGCAAGCAAGATGCAGCAGTGTGCTCACAAACCACACTCAAATGCTCTGTAGTCAGACCACATGCCTGAAAGAGTCAGAGTTTGCCCTGGCAGGACGGCCCAGAAAGCCGGCATTTTAAAACAGCATGGCTTTTTTCCTGCTGCAGCTGAAAACGAAAAGCATGCAGTCGGATTTTCATCAACACTGTGTAAGTATTTCGTGGCAGGACCTCTTAAAAGAGCTGCAAGGTTTTGCAGCTCAAGCTGAGTGAGGAAGTCTCTATTAAATGAGAGTACTTGCTTGCCTCTAGCAAGCAAAGCAGATCCAAGAAAGTGCTACCAAGAAGCTATGCTTTATTCCATTCTTTTCCAAGCTTTCTCAGGCTTTCTGTGGATGCAGTTATCCACATGTTGGGCAGCCATTTGTAACATGAGGGCCTACTTCTTGGGGTTTCTGTCCTGCCCAGTTCCCACAGCTGGCAAGTCCCAAAGAAAATCACAAATGTGAATTATATAAAGTCATAAACCCTGGCCTGTCTGGCACCATATTTACTAGAGAAACACAAAAACAGAGAGTCTTGTCATTCTGGCTTCTGGGAGGAAAGGATAAGACAGGAAGAATGCAAGATCCTGGCCACCATGGACAATTTAGGGGCTCTTGCCTCGAGATAAAATAACAGAAAACAGAACCTCAAGTGTTACCCATGGATTATAGTCTAGATCCCACATAACATTTTTTAAAGACAGGGTCTCACTACGTTCCTTGGCTAGTCTGGAACTCATAAAGATCCTCCTGCCTCTGCTTCCATGCTTGGGTCTTGCATAACTTTTAAAGGCATGAAGAGAAAGTGTGTAAAGCTAGGCTGTGGAGCTGGGATAATACCACAGCTTCCCGACAGTATCACAACATGGGTGCACACATTACAGCAGTGTGGTGTATATGCACAGCTTCATATGTGTTCCATCACATGTTTACATGTATAACTTCAGGTTTGCCCCTGTGCTTAATGAAAGTCATTGTGACCCGTAATCAGATCCAGAGGGTTCCGTGGAAGTTCCGCAAATCAGCTTCACGCGAGTCACATTTGTGGGCTAGCTGCCTACCATTTCTTCCCCACCTCTTGGCTTCCCTGATATTGGGGTGCAGCTTCCAACTGTAATTTCAAAGTTTATTATTTTCCTTAAAAATAAGGATGGGGTGCATTTAGATGTCAGTGGCATTTTAGAATTGGTAGAATTTGACAGTTTGTGTTTTTAGAGAATTCTGATCTATGAACTCTTATGGGTCTGTAGATCCTTGGTGTGCTGTTTACTTTGGGGTTTGTTTCTTAGCTCCGATCTCATCTGTCTGTGGGCTTTGTGTGGATGCTCCCATGTCTGGGCTGCGTGACCTCTGTTCATTTCATTTGTGCGGGGATAATGTAACACCCAGAAGTACTTCAAGTGCACACAAGGTGTTTTGTAGAACACAGTATGACGGATTCTGACGGTCAAAGCCTTGTTCTGGACAGCGTGATTACACAGTCTCAAAAGGATTATTTCTCTCCACGTCCACATCAGTGCCTGGAACGGTGGAGTTTTCTCGCAGGGTGCAACTGTGCCAATGCCAGGTAACTGTCAGGATAGGAGGCTGCTTAGACTGCTGTCAGGTCATGTGTGGGCCCTGTGCTCGGTTTCAGTGCCTGCTAGAAGCATTCTTGCTCAGGAGTTGCTTTCACAGTCCCCTTGTGTTTGTTTGGAAGCCTCAGGTGGATTCCATTGCAGGAAATCCCCTGTCTTTTCTGGTCTCTAACTGCAGGCATTTGAGGGCCTGAGACTTTTTTTTTTTTTCTAACATTGCAGTTGAGTATCTTTTTAAAGCAAGGCTGCATATCTTAAGAGAAAAACCATTCTGAGGCCTTGGCAATCTGAAAATGAATTTGCATAGTGTTCTCAGGATGTTTATTAGAAATCTCAGACAAATCTGCCTTCCCCATCCTGTGATTTCTCTGGGCTCTTTCCCGTGGGCTTGCTATGTAATTGCAGATGTGATGGTGCGTTGGATATGCTTCTCATCACAAATGCTGGAGGACACAGTCTAAAGCAGGGACATCTCTTTGGGCTCCTGGTCTCAGAGGCCTCAGTTGTGGCCAACTGGTATTTCTTTGGGGGGGCGCGGGGGTTGTGTAGCAAGAGGGAAACATTATGGGGAAAGGGCATGGCAGAGGAAACCGTGTGGTATCAAGAAGCAAAGAACAGTAACAATACCCAGTAGAAGATAAACCCTTCCCAGGTACTTACAGGTCCCACCTTCCGCACCGACTCAGGTCTACTCAGACCTCACCTCACGTCAGACCTGCCATCCTCTAGTCCTGTCTGGAAACGGCGGGTGGGAGGCTAAGGCCGGACTGGTGCAGGTTCCAGGCCAGCCGGAGCTACATAGTGAGACCCTGTTTTAAAAAATAAAATAAAATCAGCAAATAAGTTAGTATTGCCATGTTTGGGGGCATTAATTATCAAATCACAACTATATTAATTATTAATATTAACAAGCAACTTCCAGCACAGTGCCTGCATCGTTTGTGGAATGTGTGGGAGCTGTGCTGTGCCGTCGTCAGAGCACGGGTTCAGGAGCTGGTGTGAGTGGCTCAGAGCCCAGCTCTAAGTACAGTTGCTCCCTAAAATGGAGATTAAGGGTACCGTGCCCCTGCTGGGATTGTTAGGAGGCAGTGTATGAGACACTCCGAGAATAGTTGCGCTTTAACAAATGCTGTGTGGGTTTTTTCTTATGATTCTTGCCGTGATTATTAAAAGCGAACAGTCACTGAGGTGTTTTCTTATAAGATGAATACATAATAAAAATGAGTTCATGTGTCAGTGGTGAATGTCAGGATGAATCTGGGTCCAATTGTGGCTATCCATATCTTTTTATATGTATTTACAATGAGAAATATTTTATATAAATAAGTAAATGAGAGGATTAAAAAAACCCTTTGAATTACTTTTGGGCTATATGCCAAAAAAATAAAAAAAATCACTTACTGTTCTTCTTTGAGATCATTTTTAATGATCTGTCAGCAAATGGTGCCATTTTATCTCACTTCGGTTTTGTTCAAAGGATTCAACTGAAAGCTACTGCACTTGAGAATCGATTTCTCCCTGTTTATCTCTCTTGTCTGTCTCTGTTTCCCTCTTACTTATTTTGTATATATGCAGATACATGTGCACACACACATGCACACACATGTTACACATTCATACACATACACATATATACACGTGCATACATGCATACACATGCATATGTGTGCACACATATACACATGTGCGCACACCATGGCATACTTGTGGAGATCAGAGGATACATTTTGAGAATAGTTTCCTTTTTCTACTTTGTGGATCCTGAGGATCAAACTCTCTTTTCCCTTTATGAATATCTTTAAAAACAAAGTTGTTGTCTTGTGATAGTTATTGAAAATTGTCAACTTAGCTGGCTGGTTGTGGCACACCCAGCACTCAGGAGGCAGAGGCAGGTGGATCTCTGTGAGTTTGAGCCCAGCCTGGTCTACAGGAGCTAGTTCCAGGATAAACTCCAAAGTTACAGAGACCCTGTCTTGAAAAAAAAAAAAAACCCCAAAAAAACAAAAAAGAAAAGAAAATTGTCAACTTGACTGAAATTAAACTCACCCAGAGAATGGGTCTGTGGGCTGACTGTTGGAGATTATTTCTATTAGGCCTACTGAGGCAGAAAGACCCATCCACTGCAGATGTCACTGTTCCCTAGGCAGGGGATCCTGGCTTATGTAAAGTGGAGGTGTGAACTGAGCACTAGTTGGCATGCGTCTTTTTCTGGCTGTGCATGTCAGGTGACCAGGGTCTTCTGCTGTGATGAACTGGAACATCGAGCTGACCCCAAACGAAGTCTTCTCATTTAAAAGTCACTGTCGTCAGACTGTTTTATCACAGCCAGACAGGACTTGTCTGCTTTAGTCACAAGCCGAGCTAGTCACATCATTAAATGAAGCATCGTTCTTGTAAGAGAGGCACTGTCAGATAGCTGTCTTCATTCTGGGTGGCTGTGACGTGATACCACAGACGAGGTCATTTGGAAAGCACAGCAGTGTTTTAGAGATTATCTCAGAGATCTGGAGATGGGGGAATTAAAATGGAAGCATTAGCAGGCCAGGTCTGTGTTTCCACATGGCACCTTGAACACAGCCCTCTGGGGAGGAGTAAGGTATGCCCTTCTATATCCAGAGAGCACCAGAGAAATCCGGTTCATTCACGAAAGGGCTTCAGATGCCCCCCATTCGCCCACAACTTCTCAACACTGCAGCACAAGTGACTAAATCCGAGGCATGTGACTGGCGGGGGATGCGGGGTGGGGGGCGCAAAGTCAGGCTGTATCAATGTGGCTTACTAGACGTGGTTGGATATCTGTAGTCGGCATTTTCTCTAAGTGAACAGTGGAGTTGGCAGTTGCAGGCAAACAGCTTACAGTGTTGTGTACACGGCTGAGACTCAGATTTCTCCAGCAAGAAAGATGGACTTTTGGAAACTGGCCAGTTGTCTATACTGGCAATGGAAAGGGGGACACTGGGTAAATGAGAAGAGAGAGGGAGAGGAGGAGGGGCCAGACGGGGAAAGGGAGACAGGGAGAGAAGGGGCACAAGGGAAGTCCACTCATAATTTGGGGGGCTGGCAAGTTTGGCGTGGTCCTGCTCTGAAGACTGGATAGTGAGGCAGGATTTCTTCTTTAGAGGCAAGATTCCTTTTTGAAGGCCCAAGTTTTCTCATAAGGCCTTAATCACCAGATAAGGTCCAGCATTTGCCAGTGGCCCTAACATCCTAGTCAGATATTGAAAGTCCTTGGTTTTGGCAGTGGAACGCAGACAGTGATGCCCTCCATGGTGGTGCAGTTAGAGAGTGCGATGCCCAGCTAGAACTTAATAGAGACGCTTTTGCTTTAATAAACCTTTATTCTCTTTCAGGGTCATCATGTAATACTTCTTTTGAATAAACCCCCGTTTTAGCCTTTGAAAACTAGTAACTTTTCTATTTCTTTCCTTTAAATTAACCTTCATTGGGTTCAGGGAGGTTAGACTAAAGACATTTGAGGTCACAGTAGTTGGTGATATGCACTGATCTCTGAACCTTCTGGTTTCTGCCTCATGGTCCCTGAGGGGGCCCTGAAATAGGAACCTGGTTTGCTGACTGCAGAGAAAAGGCAGCCACAGACTGATTGGTGCAGACTGATTGGCAGGCAGTGGGAGTTCCAGGAGCCAGGAACTTACAAGGGACTGCTATGTCCTTGGAGGCCTGGAGGTTTCCTGCAGACCTTGGCAATGTGGTACAGGCTGGGTTTAAGGAAGTTCAGTCAGAAGGTAGCTGGCTTTGTGTCTGCTGTTGATTACGCAATGGGAGTGGAAATAAGGAAACGCAAGGGGAACGTGACAGACTGTGAATTCCATGTGATGGAGATGGAGAGAGATCTGCCTATCAGCAAGGGTAGTAATGTGGACAGCTGAGAACAACTTCCCTGGGCCGTCCCTCCCCTTTGGCGTTTAACCCTCGTGTTGTGGACAGTTCCGCGGCATGATTTTCCTCTCTGTAATGAGGAGAGTGGAGTTCCGCACACAGAAGAAAGCCAAGTGCTTGGTTGGTGTTGGTTCACAGTTTGAGAGCACAGTGCATCCACTGTGACCGGAGCATGAGGAGGCTGCTGGTCACTTTGTGGGGGCAGAGAGAGATGAAAGCTGGTGCTGAGCCCTCTTTTACCTTTTTACTAAGTCAGGAAACCCAAGCTATGGATGGTGCCACATCCAGGGGTGCTTTTCACTCCTCAGTTAAAACTCTGCAGAAACTCCCTCCCAGACCTGCCCAGAGCGGTGTCTTCTAGGTGATTCTAAATCCAGTTGACAATGACAATTAATGAACTGGTCTTACAGGTTAGCAGAACAAGTCAGGCAAGTCGCTGGAAAGCCTTTAGTAAAATTGCGTAAGTGCACAGGCAACCTGAAGGAAGGGAGTTCTGGGACGCCGGAAGGCAGTTGTGCGTCTAGAGACGTGTCTCCCAGCTGAGCGGCCACAGCACTGTGTTCCCAGTTCCTGCAATGGAAAGATGAGGGGGGAGACAAAAGCACTGGGATGTGGGGATTTATCCATTTTTCTTGTCTGGTTTTTGTTCCCTTTCTTTGGAAAAATGGTTTGAGAATTTTTGCTCAGGTTTTTTTTTTTTAATCCATCTGAGCAGGGTCTTGTTGTATGTACCTATCATCCTAGCTTCTGGAGGGTGGGGCAGCGAGGGAGGTAAGAAGAATACAAGTTCCAGGCCAGCCTGGACAGGTTAGGGAGCCCTTGTCTCAAGATAAAGACGTAGAAAACAAGAACCAAGCGTTGCACCAGGCAGAGAACTTGCAAGGCATACACTCAGTCCTAAAGATGGCCAAAAATGTCTGAATGTATTTTGAAATTATTATCATTGTTATTTTTGGTGCAGAGACTTGAGCCCAAGTTCTTGTACCTTCTCAGCAGGCAAACACTGTACCAATGAGCTACATACCTAAGCCTCGAATGTCTAAACGTTTCAATTTATTTATTGAATGGAAATGGGCCTTTATACTCTTTCTTATCTGTGTCTGTTGTGAGATTCTTTCCTCCCATGATTTTTTCCCTTTCCATCCCCCTGCCTATGTTGTTTATTTTAACTTTCAAAGTTCCAGATATTGCAGGAAAG
Organism: Ondatra zibethicus; assembly: GCA_004026605.1. Taxonomy (NCBI): domain Eukaryota; kingdom Metazoa; phylum Chordata; class Mammalia; order Rodentia; family Cricetidae; genus Ondatra; species Ondatra zibethicus. The sequence goes on from PVIU01005128.1 coordinate 34,709, forward strand.
TTGTTGTACATGGATTATCTTGACCTGGGTGTGGTAGTTCATGCCTGCAATACAAATATCTGGGAAGCTGAGGCAAAAGGATCATTGAAAGTCTGAGAACAGTCTGGGCTACAGAGATTCATTCTCATGTTTTTTCCCCTCCCCCAAAAAAATAAAATAAAAAATAGATATTTATTAAAATATATACAACCTTGAAATATTTCTATGAATATTTTTAGTATTCTCATTTTACAGATGATAAATGTTCAGCAATTCAAGGTTAGAGTTGGTGGCATCCTTGTGAGAATGTCAGTATGCTGACCAGGGCACTCAGGTCCTTACTACTCTGCCTGATTTTCCCTACCATTTAAACATCTCTACCGCACTGAACTTTTGCTTTTTTCATGTTTGCATTGTGTGTGTGTGTCATAGTTAGGGTAGATACTTTACTTTATGATATATAACGACAAAGAAACAAACCAGCATTGATTATTCCCCACAGGCTCAAGAGATGTCTTAGCGGTTAAGAATACTAGTTGCTCTTGCAGAGGACCCTGATTTGATTCCCAGCACTCAGACAGTGGCTCATAACTGTCTATAACTCCAGTTCTAGGGGATCTGATGTCCTCTTCCGGAGTCCAGAGGCACCAGGCATGCACATGGTGCACATATATCCATGCAAGCAAAATACTCATATACATGAAATAAAAAGAAATTAAATTCTTTTCCTCATCTCTTCTTTTGACCCTTTGATTCTTTCTCAGTGATTTCTTTTTCCCTAGTAAGCAGGTCTTGTTTAAAAGGCATACTCTGAAAGCAGTACTTTCTTACTTACCATGAGAGTGAGCAAAGGAATTTACTTCATGTCTTAGGAGAAAGCTAGCGGAGGTAGATTCCTAGGCATGACCATTCAGGATGCTGACTGCAGTCACAGAGCTCCCAAATCTGCAGGGGCACAGACTCCTTCTGTGTGCCTCCAAGGTATTGGTCTGAGAGCTCAGGAGAGCACTGTCTGTGCTTCTGTTTGTGTTTGCTTGTATCTGTGCTTCTCGTGTGGGAACTCTTGTTGTTAGAATGTTACAAACAAACCCAACTTCTCCACAGCACCTACAGTCTACATGTAGTAGTGTTGTGTTTGGTAAACTTTGCTGTGTCCTGTCTAGGAGTGGCCTTTGTGAGTTAAACCCCTTCAAACTGATAGCCCCTACTCAGAGTTCAGGGGCTTCTAAGGAGTCCCGCATAACACCTGTGGGAACGGGTAGGTGGTGGTTGTTGCTGCTGTTCTCATTGTTGTTGTTGGTAGTGGTGACAGTGGTGTTGTCGTTGTCATTGTTGGTGGTAGTACTGTTGACATTGTTGAAGTGAAGCTGGTGGTGGTGGCATTGGTGGTGGTGGTGATGGTTGTATAGGTGTTGGTAATGTTGGCATTGTGTTTTCAGAGTGTCTTTGTTGAGCCCGCTCAGGTGATCTCTGAAGTGACCATCATCAACCATTCCTGTGATTTTCAGTCTGTTCATAACTGCCCTTCCATCTGTGGCATTCATGCGTGTTTCTTTACTAACCGTGGAGTCATCTGGGGAAGCCACTCCAGTCTAATGTCTTGCTCCTTAGCTGCCTTCACTCATTTATTCATGAAGTCCTTATAGTGCCGGGCACAGACCTAAGGCAGCTCTGTCCCACAGAGAAAAATCAGATCAGCTTATTAAACACTCACTGTGCTGACCTGCACTGTTACATCTCAATTGTCATCACATTTGGTAATTACCATTTGTGTGTTGTCCCCCCAGAAGAAGGTCAGGGCTCCAATCTGTTTGCCCTCTAATGTGTTCCACAGTGGCAGGCGACAGGGCAATATTTGTTGAGCAAAGACATCTTGTGCTGCTTCAAAGTGTCGCAACACAGTGCGTTCCTTATTCCCTGCGGGCAGCTAGTCGTGAGGATTCCAGTGCTCAGCCTCAAAGGCCTCGCTTGTATGTGGAGAAGGAAAACGCATATGTTTGTGGCAGATGAAAAACAGGGAGAGAGGGGGCAGCCCCAAGGAAGGTTCCGTGTGAGTGAGATGAGGGAGAGCCCCGGAGAGGACCGAGACGAGAGAATGTTTCAGGCTCAGCTGGAGAGCAGGGTAGCCATGTGTGCTGGAGAGCGGGCAAAGCAAGACGCTGAGGAACGGCACGCGCACAGAGAGCCAAGCTGAAGAGCACACCAGGCAATATTCAGAAATAAATTGTGCATAGCCAAACATACCCACTTGTAAGGGGATATACATATATATGCACATATAGATATATATGTATATATACATATATGTATGCGTGTGTGTACATCCCTGTATCCATGCCTGGGGGACTTCATAAAGACAACCGTGCAGATGGCTGGAGCAGAATCGGGTCCGAGGAGGGAGCATCACGAACCTAGGGGTTTAGATGGGAGACAGACAGAGCGTCCTATAACACAGTGGAAATCGAGATAGTCCTTACATATTCACATCCCACATCTCAGATCCACAGTGTCCAAAGCGAAATGTCTGTGCAGAGTTCATCTGGCTTCTTTCTATTTTCTTTCTGCTGTTTCCCCACCACATAACCAGCTACTTTTAAATTGGATTTTTGTGCCTTATTCTTTCTTTTTAAACATGCAGCTCTATAACTATACCCATCATCATCAAAATGGTGTTAAAGAAGCCACCCCCCGCCCCACACACAGAAACTGAAGTTTTCCTAAAGTTACTCACATGAATGTCATTGGCAAAATTCACAGTAACTTCCAGGGAACTGAGTCCAGCCTTTTCAGTGCTAGGTTGATGATGCCGATGAATGTCTGCCCCTAACTTTAAGATTCTGGTCAGTGTTCCGGAGGGAAGTGTCTGTCCCACCACCTCTCTTGAACAAAGTGCTTCTATAACCACTTCTGCACACCCTACACTGATCCAAGAAGACAGTGACTCTAGAGACCCGTCTCAGCCTTAATGCTGATGGCGCTACCCCACTAGCATGTGGCTCATTCTGAAGTCAGGGTTGTCTTTCATTAGTAAGGGAGGAAAAGACAGTGAAGTGGTCAGGCAAAGGGAAAGTGTAGAATGCGGTTCCTTTACGTCTCTCCACATAGGGAAGAGGGATGGACTCGTGTTGCCCTTGTCTTTGTGTTGGGAGTGGGGTTTGGTGTTGAGTATTCTTGGTTGCTCAAGCATATGCCATTTTGGAAATGTGTGCTACACCTAAGCCTTTCTCCATATGTCTGGCCCTAAGTTTAGTCTCTCCACAAGTATTTCCTTCAACACCCGTAACGCCTTTCTCTGAACTGTGGTGGCACTGTAGTTTGGGTACTGTACGCTGAACTCATAGCTTTGATAGGAAGTGTCCCCTGTTTGTGGAATTCTTGGCTCAGATGTTGAAGGTATGGTCCCTTGCTGATGGGTCTGACCATTGAAAGGTGATAAGATCATGAGATGCTGACCTAGGCAGTGGAGAACTTAGATAGCATTATGGGAAAGTGACAGGAACTGTTGGTGATCCGGCCTCATTGTACAAAGGAAGTATTGGGGTCATGTCCTTGGCAGCAGCGCTGGGAGTGGGAGGTGGTGATTATATCTTGTCCAGAGCCCCATTTATGCCAATATTTGGCCTTTTGTTCGCTATGAGGTAAGTTAGTCCACCAATGATGGGCTCCAAAGTTGTGAAAGGCACCGTGGACCAATGCCTCTGAAGGTGTGAGCCAAACCAGACCTTTCCACCTGTAAGCTGTCCCTCTCAGGCATGTGTCATAGCAACACAAACCTGACCAACACAACAGACTCTATGTGTATCATGAAAGAATTCTGTTTCCCTTTGAGTCAGTGTGCTGTAGATTGATTTTACTTCCATGAAGTATAGGGAGAGCTATAGGAAGCATATTGTGGGGAAGTCATGATCGGGTAAGAACTATTATAGCCAGATGTGTCTTTGCTTCAGTTACTGGCTATAGCTTACATATGCACACTTTATTCTTCCCAAAGCAAACATTTCTGGGGTTGGAACAGTTCTGTTGAGTAATAGAACACATGGCTTTTCGGAATCAGCCTCCTCGTTTGAAAAGTGTCTCCCAAGAAGGCCAGACGTTGTGTAGGGGAAGAAATGGGATTCCTCCCTTCTTTTCAAAATTCTTATTTGGGAAGAACCGCTGTTATAAAAGATACATGTGCTAGGTAGAGTAGGTGAGATGGCTCAGAAGATAAAGGCGATTCCTACTAAACCTGATGACCTGAGTTCCATCTAGGACCCACACAGTGGGTCTGGCTTCCACGGGTATAAATGTAATAATAAAACAACAGAAAAATAAACAGAAGTTGAATAGCAGGAATGGAAGAAAAATGAGTGAATCTGAGAACCCAGGATCTGGGTTCATGCTTAAGCTCCATAGAACCTTCAGTCAAGAAAAACAGGGTGTAGACTAAGGGCCATTTGAGGGGTTATATGGAAACCTACTGCTATGGAAGCTTCCTAAAATATATTCATTTATGAAAGAAATCTAAATGGGAGAGACAGTGCCACAACTCAGCATCTTACACCGCCAAGCGGCACAGTACCAGGGAATAGGTTACATCTAGTCTAGCCACCGATCAAAGAGAGCCCATGGAAACCCCCAAACACTTTATGCCACTTCCAAGGTTATTGGTTGTATTCCACAAACTGATAGTAAGGCCCTGTTGTTGAAAATAACATTTAACAAACCTGATTGAACATGGACAAGTTGAGCTGGTGCCTAACTAGGGCCTTAACTTCTCCTGACTAGTATTCATGGTACTGGGAGGTACACCTCACACCACCAGAGGATAAAGATAAACACCCGCCTTAGCTGCAAACCCTGCGGTTGGCAATGGTGGCCCACCTGCACGGCATGCTGGTGCAGCAGCAGCACAAATACTGTGGGAGAAACCAGCCACTCTCTGATTGGATTGAGATAGAACCCATGCCTGACTCTGCTCTAGTGGCCCAGAACCTGACTGTGTAGACCATGGGCCTAGGGAAAAACAAGTACTACTGTTCTGCTAAAGGAACACGGCAGTAAAATGAGTCCTAATGACAGTTTGCAATCCCCATAGGTCAGTGACTTGCAATGCCGTCACCAGAGAGGCATTTTTTTTGCAACAGATGGGAACCAGCACACAGACCCACAACTGGGCAGTGTGCAGAGACTGATTAAGAAAGGAAGGTGGGAGAGAGGGAAGGGAGGGAGAGAGGGAGGGAGGGAGGGAGGGAGGGAGAGAGAGAGGGAGGAAGGAAGGAAGGAAGGAAGGAAGGAAGGAAGGAAGGAAGGAAGGAAGGAAGGAAGGAGTGGGGAAGCCTAGCAATGGAACAGCATCGGGAAGGCAGGGTGCACCAGGCCAAGTGATATTCTGAGTTGATTGCTGCCTCTGAAGATTAAATGGTCCTTCTTTTCCTGGTACGCATCAGGAGACACTTACAAATGGAGATTTCTTTGTGGATCATGGTTTCCCTTACAGAGGGGTTATTTCTCTTCTAATTTCAGAGCTTTTTCTGTGTCTGCGGTTTCTCAGAATAGCTAGCTCAAATTAAGCTTTATCCAAGGAGGCATATTTTGAGGTAACATATGCTAGTCTAAGAATACTAGCAACAGACGACTAGAAAAAGCAACCCTCTCTGAGTTTGCTCAAAAGCAGGCCCTAGACCCTTGGGGTTTGCAGAGGCCCAGGGAGTAATAGCGCTTGCTGCATTCCCAGCAGCAGCCAGTTAGCACAGGCTGCCCCGTGTTTCGGGGGGTATGGACTGCTTCCTGAGCTCAGGGTGAGCAACACTGTCGTACCCTGACCTTTCTTCTACCAGCAGGCTGCATTTATCCTGGACAATCACCTTCAGTTTGGTCAACTTTTCCTTGTACAGAGCATTTGTCGGTCTTATTGTTTTGGATAGAGCTGTTAGTATTCAGGCATCTGTACTGGCCTGCCCTTGAGG
>PVIU01005128.1:40735-117642 GCA_004026605.1 Ondatra zibethicus
TCTCTCTCTCTCTCTCTCTCTCTCTCTCTCTCTCTCTCTCTCTCTCTCTCTCTCTCTCTCTCTCTCTCTCTGCCTCTCTCTCTCTCTCTCTCTCTCTCTCTCTCTGCCTCTCTCTCTCTCTCTCCTCTCTTCTGCCACTCCTGTCCCCAGAGACTGGTCTTCCCTCTCCCCTCTCCCATCCACTTTCCCCCCAATAAAAAAACCCCTCCATGTAAGTTCTGTCTCATGGCATTTTTTCTCCCGCACCACGTTTTCTAAATTACAAGAACCATCACTCTTTGCTTGTGGTTGGGGTTCTGCTCATGTAGCCTGGTCATAGTTAGTGATTCACCTTTGAAGAGTGAATTTCTAACTGTGTTGTTAGAAAAGTTCCTCAGAATCTGCGGCAGGGTCACCAGCTCTTAGGAGCTCTTCTTCACCCATGCTCTGCCATTCTGCAAAGTTGTTCATGGCCTCTTTAACCTTCTTTTTCTTTTTTCACTCCAAGTTAGGGTTTCTCTGAGTAGCCCTGGCTGTCCTTGAAATAGCTCTGTAGACCAGACTGGCCTCAAACTCACAGAGATTCAAGTTACCTCTGCCTCCCTAAAGGTGTGTGCCACTACTCCAGCTGGCTTCTTTAGCTTTCTTATACTCCCTCCCTTTTCCACGGCCTTCAGCATTCAAAGAGAAGCCCTGCCTACACAATCTTTCTTTAGAGGGACAGAACCTAGAATGCCTAGTCCCTTCTGCCATACCGCTCCTTGGTCTTTAGTTTGTTTTAAATGTTAGAACCGGCAACAGGAGGTTGGGTGTGTTGTGATGTGCCAGGCAGAGAGGGAGATGTCTGTCCTACACGGTGACACCTTCCTGACTCACTCCTTGTCTCCTTCCCTGTGAAAGCCTGTTGTGCAGCTGATCCCTTCCACATATTGCTTTGAAGAAAAAAAGGGTCCTTCCATCTGCCGAGGATAGCTGGCCTTTGAATAAACTTGCTCCTCTTTGTCTACTTTCCCCTCTTACTTACTGGTCTTTGAGCAACATGTAACCTGGCTCTTAATTCAGTAAATTTAGCTTTCATTTCTGCCTTTCTCCTGTGAAGTTGGACATTTTTAAAATTTAATGCAGCTAAATGTCAAGTTAAATCTTGGTGTGTTAGATTTGAGATCTTGTTCTTGTCTGAAATCTCCCGGAGTGTGGTTATATCCTCCATTCCAGTAACCACTGCACTTCTCCTCTGCCTCCTTATGCCCTTCCTGTAAGCCACACATGCTATAGAAGCGTGGCAGGGCATTCCCATGTGCGATGACTTCATCTGATCATGACCTTGGCACTCATTTCTCTCCACACAGACCTGTCATTGATTGTTTATTTCCCCTTTCAAAAGCATTGTTTAAAATTGAGTCTTTTTTGTTTTTGATGCTAAAATTCTGGGCTTGGCATGATGTGTTTTTAATAAACTGAGAACTGTTTCATACAGATTTATGAATGATTGAACCTGAAAGTTTGAAGAGAAATTGAACTAGGGTAACCATTAGGGGCTGTTGCGAAAAGAGTTGAGCAACAGCGGGCTCCAACTAGATGATTTCCGGAATTCTTCTCAGCAAAGAAGTATTCATATCTTACTGTCGCATGTGGTTGTCATTGGCCCACAATGCAACTTGGCATTGGGCAGACTCATGCTCATGCAAACGAGTGCTGTCTTTGAAAACCATAGAATTATTTCATAAGATTATTCTAAATCAATATGGAGTCAAGCCTGCTGCATTTTGCTGACTGAATTAGATTCCACCAACAGCAAATTGCTTTAAGAATCTTTAAATCAATCATGGAAACCAGCGATGGAATACATTGTTGTTTTTTAAACTCTTTTCTTGATAATGACAACTCAAGCTTTTTCAGAACTTTATCAATTAAAAGAAAATTTGTTCTTTTGAAAGAGGATTTTCTAGGTTGATATATGAACAAAGCCCTATTTTTCTGCATACCTCACGTGACTTGTGCTTTGCAAAGAAATATTTCCTTTATTTAATTTTCTTTTCTCTGTGTATTTCCAGAGTGGCCATTTGTTCAATTTTATTACTTTTTGAATTAAAAAAGAAGAAGAAAGAAAGAAAAAAATGGAGGAGGGGGGACAGTCCTTAGCTGTTTGTTATGGGATTTTTTTTTAACTTTTTCTATTTTAATGAGCTAGTCTTTAGAATATAAGCAAAGCATCTAAAACCAATGTCCACGGCACATTGGGGCTGGGAGTGGGTAGCTAGTCACATGGTTGCTGCTTCCTGGCATTTGTGCTCCTGTGTAACCGCTCACTAGACTATGGGCTGGATGTTGTGACTCACGTTTGTGCAAAAGACAGGATGGAATATTATTTCTGAGATTAAGTCAAAAAAGTTGCAACTATTTACTCTCTTGCCTTGAGAGATTCGAGAGACTTACGTGACAGAGAATGAGGGAGGCCCCATTGACCAGCACAGAGCTGAAGCCCAAAGCCAACAGCGTGAGAGGATTGGCGCTGGCCTGTGCACCATGGATGAACAGAGAATCGTCCTCCTGTGTCTGAGCAGATAGGTTTTGAAGTTGTTATACAAATAGATAATTAACACGATCTGTTCAGTGAATGATGTATTCCTGTTTTCCGGATATTGCTGTCAGCAGGTGTTCAAATATAAAAAAAAAATCAAAGGGAACTCTTAGGTGACTCATCTATTAGAAAAATTACACAAGCAGCATTTGCATTAGAAAAAGAATAGCACTGACCTATACTCCCATCATTTTGGGAAACTGAGGCAGGAAGACGACCATAAGATCGAGGCTGCCTTGGCTACATAGTAAGTGTCAATCAACCATGGCTAGATAGCAAGACCCTATCTTAGGAAAAAACTCAAACAAAAAAGCAAACAGGTATTTCATAAATTAAGGAATTTTAAAAGGTTATTCATCAGCACAGAGCTAAAAGTGAGTTCCTGGTGTATCTGACTCTCTCAGGAATAAGATATAATGTGCATTTCATATTAAATATGTTGTCAGAATGGATGTGTGTATATAATAGTTATCTCAACATTTTCTCATGTGAGAGTGTGTGTGAGTATGTCTATGAGTGTGAGTATGTGTGTGAATGAGTGTGTATGAGTGTATGTGAGTGAGTGTGTGTGAGAGTGAGTTGTGTGTGAGGAGTGTGTGGGTGAGTGAGTGTGTGAGTGAGTGTATGTGAGGTGAGTGTGTGTGTGAGTGTGTGTAAGTGTGTGTGAGTGAGTGAGAGTGTGTGAGTGAGTGTGTGAGTGTGTGTTTGAGTTTGTGTACTTTCATGTGGAGGCCAGAGGACAACTTCGGGTGTTGTTATTCAGAAAAGATGTCCACTCAGTGTTTGCAACGGGGCCTCCCACTGGCCTGAAGATGGTCTATTAGGTGAGTTGGCTGTTCAGAATCTCTAGGGATCGGTACATCTTCCTCCCCAGCGCTGGGGTTAAAAGTACATGCCACCTTGACCAGGGCTCAAACTCAGATCCTCATGCTGGCATAGCAAGCACTTTGCTGGCTAGGTTATCAACTCCAGCTCTCAAGGTTCTTTTCTTAAACAATACCTGTGGTTATATTAGGAGAAAAACATATCCAATGTGAGAGATTTCTGTGTGGACTACTGGGGTTAGCTGCACTTGACTGACAAGCAATACACACATTTTTAAAGTTCTTTACTCAAGAAACTGATATAAGATGAGCATTATAGTGGAATAGTTTTTGCGGTAAAATAGAAAGAACCAGAGAAAATGAAAGGTACTTTACATACGGCCTCTGTGATGGAGAGTGGAAAGGAGGGGTGTGCTTAGAAGAGACTGAGAGAGGGTGGGAGGAGGGGTGTCTTAGGAAGAGGCCAGGCTGTTGGCCTAGCAGTCTTATTGACAGCCTGTTGGGGTCTGGGAGGCAGAGAAATACTCACCTATTGAGCCAGCTTTGGATGATGGGGAGAATCGCAACCCAAGCCCCTTCGGGAAGAAGTGGGGAGCATGTGGTGGTTACAATGGGTCTAAGTGGTAAACATACGAAGTACCCATCCCCCAGTTCTCCTTGAAGGTACTTCATGTCCCCGTTTTCTTTTTTTCACGTTTTGTTGTTGTTGTTGGCTTGTTTGTTCTTTTTAAAGATTTATTTATTTATTATGTATACAGCATTCTGTCTGGATGTATGCCCGCACACCAGAAAAGGGCGCCAGATCTCATTACAGATGGTTGTGAGCCACCATGTGGTTGCCGGGAATTGAACTCAGGACCTCTGGAAGAGCAGCCAGTGCTCTTAACCTCTGAGCCATCTCTCCAGCCCCGCTTGTTTGTTTTTAAAGAGAGTCTTGCTGTCCTGCCTCAGCCATGAGCCTCCTGAGTGGTTGAGTTCCAACCAAGTGCCACCATATGCCACCACGCCTTGCCATCCACGTGCCACTGCACCTTGCCATCCGCGTGCCACCATGCCTTACCATCCACGTGATACCACACCTTACTGTCCACATGCCACCATGCCTTACCGTCCACGTGCCACCATGGCTTGCCATCCACGTGCCACCACACCTTACCATCCACGTGCCACCACACCTTGCCATCCACGTGCCACCACATGCTACCACGCTTACTACCCATGTGCCACCATGCCTTACCATCCACGTGCCACCACACTTACTACCCACGTGCCACCATGCCTTACCATCCATGTGCCACCATGCCTTACCATCCATGTGCTTTTATTATTTATTCATTTTCCTATCACAGGGAATTTTTTTGAATGAGCTTATTTTGGTGGCCTGGGCCTTTCCACCTCAGTGTCATTGGTCTGGGATGCACCTATGAATAGAGATGTTCACTAAAAATAGCCTTCAAAAAACCCTGCACTTGTGAATGTCTGGGCCTTACTGCACTCGTGTGATTTATTACTTTCTCTTCCCAATGATGCACAGTGTAAGTTTGCTTCAACCGTGACTTTTGTGGGGTGCTGTGGGGTGCTATGGGGTGCTGCGTGCAGACAGCAGGTTTACTGTGTCGTGTATTTTGCCCTAATAGCTCTTTTTGTATTTTCCAAATATATATATAATTGTTTTCTGGGTCTGTGTAGTGCCTATGTGCATCGTATGCATATAACACCTGGAGGCCAGCAGAGCGTGGCAAATCCCCTGGAGCTGGAGTTCTAGGAGGATGCAGTCTGTGTGGGTGCTAGGAAACAAACTTGGGTCCGCTGCGAGAGCAGTAAGTGCTCTAAACTACTGAGCCATCCGTCCTACCATGACCACATATATAATGAAGAAGGTTGCAATTTTATTCTTTATTTTTTGATTCTTTTTGGGGACAGGTTCTCATGTATCTCAGGCTGCTCCATGCTGCTACTAATCCTCTTGCCTCTACCTCCTCCCCCGTGCATGGATTACAGACATGGACTATGACATGTGGGTTATATGTTTCTAGGGCTTAAGCCCAGTTTGTATTCTGACTAATGGCAAGTTAAAAGCTCAGTTTAATGCACTGAACACTTTTTGAGAAATTCTTTGAGCAGGCCATTGTAAGAAGTATGGAAGCAATAAGCCATGTTCTTTATTTTTTAAGATTTGTTTATTTATGTGTGTGAGCACATGTATGATTCATGTGTGTGAGTCTGGTACCAGCAGAGACCAGAGGGGGCGTTGGATTCCCTGGGGGACCTGGAGTTACATGTGATTGTGAGCTACCTGATGTGGGTGAAGAGAACTGAACTCAGGTCCTCTGCAAGAGCAGCAACTGCTTTTGACTACTGAGCCATGTCTCTCTAGCCCATGAAATGTACAACTACAGAAATGTCAGGTTTCCTCCAACATGCATAATCCTCTTCACAGTCCGTGTTTGACCATGGTTGAGGAGCTCACTAAAGGGAAAGAGACCAAGTGAAATGGCTGTCATACACAGTAAGAACATCACAAAATAGAGAGTGGGTTTCTTGTAGGAGAGGGTTCAATACCGCCTGACAGACAGCTGGAAATAGTTTGGACTGATACTTCAACAATTTAAGACTTTTTTTTCACTGCATATGCCATAAAAGTATTATATCAGCCAGAGAAGTTTTTTAACTAGTACAGGTGCACATTTTTAAAAACAATCATTTGCATAACCTAATTCTGTTAGTTCCTACTCTATCTTATTTCATTTCAACCTCTAGTTCTTACAAACAAACATTTAAAATAGTTGTGTAGGATAGTTCTGCCTATGTGATACTTTTTATTCTATTATATGGTGTAATACTTTGTGTGTATTTGTGTGTACACATACATGTGCATATGTGTGTATAGGAACCGGAGGTCAACTCTGGGTGTTATTCTTCCAGTCCTGTACACTTTAGATTTTGAGACAGGGTCTCTCAATGTGGGACCTTATGCTTGGCAATTGGCTAAACCGGTCGGCCAGTGGGTCATAGGAACTTTATTGTGTCTGCCTTCCCTGTGCGAGGGTTACGAGCACGCATCGCCATGCCCAGCGAGAACTTTACCCACCAACTCGAGCTGTCTCCCCATTCGTGTTCTGTTTTGTTCTCCCGTAAGGTTCACCACAACCCAGTCTGGCTCAGCCGGCTCAGGCACTTGCACCAAGCCCGATGACCTGAGTTCGATCCCTGGGTCCCATGTGGGTGGGAAGAGAGAACTTACTTTCCTAAGTTGTCCTCTGGCTTTCATACATGGGCTGTGACACACTTGTGCACCCCCTCATACATAACTAGGTTACAAAAAAAGAAAGATGCATCCAAACACAGTTCTCTCAGAACTGGATTTTCTTCTTTTTTCTCTTTTTTAATTTCAATATTTGTTTGTTTGCTTGAGACAAGGTCTCACTATGTGTCCCTGGTTGGCCTGGAACTCGTGGAGATCTGCTTGCCCCTGGGATCTAAAGTGTGCACCACGAGCCTGGCTAGACTGTCCATTTTTATGCCAAAGATAAATTTAAAATTAGACATAAAATTCAGAGGAAGTCACAAAATGGTGACCCCTCGTGAGAAAGAACTGTGCATAAGAAAATATTTCCGTAATGATCCTCTGGGGTACTCATGGCCTTTCTCTGTGTGGCTTCTCCTGCCCTTCTCTTGTGTTCTTTGAAAAGATGGAACCCTTGGCTATCATCCAAGGGGCCCACCTCCCCCCACTCTGCTTGGAACACGACGGGGCATTCCTGAGCTTGACATCTTGTGGGGTCTGTAATTAAAGATGCAGCTTGTGTACATAAGCCCAGCTGGTCCTCTGCATTCTTGATGGTAGATTTATAGTCTCACCTATCAAAAAGTCAAAATCCTGTTTCCCATCCATCCCAATAAAGCGGCAGGAGTTTCCTGGAGGGGAGCTGCCAAGGCTGATTGTTCCCAGCTGGGGAGTGCAGGCTGGTTTCGCTAGTGAGAGTTAACTCGCGGACCCCAGTGATCTATAATAGATACTGGGGTTTGTATAGTAGGATCCCGAGCACTGGTTCATGCTCATGTGAGATGAGGGAGGGTTGGCCCAGATTCGGTGACATAAAAACGAATAACCAACAGGCTTTGGTTCTCTTTGTGTGGCGATTTTCCTGTTACAGGGTCTCGTGTAGCCCAGGCTGGCCTCAGATTCACTATGTAGCCACAAATGACCGTTTATGATTCTCCCACCTCTTGTTCATGAGGCCCACACATCTTACCACATTCATTTGGGTTTATGCTACACTGGCGAGCAAGCCCTCTATCAACTTAGCTACATCTCTGGCCCCTACCATAGGCCTCAATATCAGATAAGAGGTGAGGTGTGCCTGTTATACAGAGGTGAGGTGTGCCTGTTATACAGAGGTGAGGTGTGCCTGTTATATGTGTGCCTGTCATACAGAGGTGAGGTGTGCCTGTCATACAGAGGTGAGGTGTGCCTGTTATACAGAGGTGAGGTGTGCCTGTTATATGTGTGCCTGTCATACAGAGGTGAGGTGTGCCTGTTATACAGAGGTGAGGTGTGTCTGTTTTGGGGGTGCCAGTCAGACCATCAGCTGCAGCGACTGAACAATGAGATTCTCCTTGACCCACAAAGTCTAGCTGTGACTTAGAAGCATGAGAATTACAGGACATTTATCCTCAGGCATTTCCAGAGCAGGTGTGATGAGACCTGGTACAAGGTATGTTAGGTAGCATTTGAAGTTGTTCTGACAAATGCCAAGGAGAGCAATGTTAAGATTTTACTGCATTTGTATTTATTTACATGTTTGTATGTATGTGTGTACATGCATGCACATTACATTCACTCTTGCCATGGTGTCGTGCGGGGAGGTCAAAGGGCAGACAGTTCTGAGGAGCAGGTTCTTTCTCCCACCATGTGGACCCCAGGGATTTATCTCTGCTGTCAGGTTTGGCCTTTGTTTCCTGAGCCATCTCACTGGCCCGTGGAGAGCAGTTAAAGCACACAGACTGATCGGAGGCCGCAGGTTCAGACATTTGACGTCATTGGTTCTGCACCCGTAGTGAGGCAGCATGCTATGGAAGAGCATGGCAGAGCACAGATGTCCACCACTTGGCACCTGGGATGCAGAGGGAGAAAGAGGATGAGACACGCCCTTCTGAAGCATGCTGCTCCATGGCCCACTTCATGATGGAGTTCACTGTCCAGTCAGCTTTGAGAAGTGTTGTCATCTCGGGGAGCCAGACCTTTGACTTTTGGAAGAGACTTCCTATCCAGATCAAAGTGTGGCATCTAATTTGGGCATCGCCTCGGCTGGGCTGAGTGTACTCAGAAGTTTAGCCGAATATTCTAAATGTTGATGTTGAGGGTATTTGGATATGAGATGACTACCAATCAATCAATCAGTGAGTTCCCAGTAAAGCAGATTGTTCTTGTAGCATACATGGCCCTCACCCGGGCAGTTAAAGATTAGTACCCTGAGCAAGAAGGAATTCTCTATCCATCAGCTGTTAAATTTACCACAAAAAATCTACTCCCCCTTCCTCAGAGGCAAACCGGAACACTGGCAGCCATGATCTTGAGAAACGATTATCAATCTGTCACATGACTGAAATCCTTACAATAGAGTTGACTTCTGCACATATGCATATGCTGTGTAGGTTCTGCTTCCCTGAGACCTCTGATTAAGGTTGTTACTTTGGATACTTTGTTAGAAAAGAGCCTCCCAATCCCAACCACCGCAGTCATTTTTACATCGTCAGAGTTGTGAGAGAGTACCGTCATGGTTACCTAGAACCCCCAAGAGGCACGTCTGTGACAGAGGCGTGTTCCTGAGAAGGGAAGTGAACTTTCAAGTAGATGCCCTGCTTCAGCGGTCAGTGCTGGAAGCGGGGAGGAACTGTGTCAGGTCTGTGACAGCACCTTCTTTCTTTCTCTGATTTCTATATCTGTTCACTTGACAAACATGCTGAGACTCTGCTGTACAGCGGTGGCCTCTTACTCCTGCAAGAAAACACCCAGTGTTTTCCATGAGCGAGCAAAGGGTTTACTTTGGCTCATGGCTCCACAGGGTCATGGTCCATCATGGGAAAGCAAAACAAGTCGTTGAGTCCAGCAGTGGAGGCTTGTGGGCATGGCTTCTTCACACAGCAGTAAGCAGGGAACAGAAAATACAGCATTGACCACTGGGTACAGTCTGTAGAGGGGTCCGAGTGACAACCACGCCCCTCTTCCTCAAGACTCAGTGGAAACAGTGCCCCAAGCTGGGGCCTGGGTGCTCAGAACATGAAGTGGGGGTTCAGAGGTTCACAGTCAGAATGGTTGGGGTCTGAGGTAGTAAAGTTAGTGAGTTTTCCCAACTTCCTGGGAATTTACAGTCTTTTTCCCCCCCTACTGATAAACTGTTACTATAAAAGCAGATAGCAAGCCAGATTCAATCTCTGGCCAGTAGCTTGCTCTCTGCTGATAAGAGTGTTCTCAGTCTAAGTCACACATAGATGAATGAATGACCTACCATGAGTGAGGAAGATTCTCAAGACAATATTTCTAGAGGCTTTCATGTCCTAAAGCTGTTACAGCCCTTTATTTCATTTTTCTATTAAAGACTAATGTTTTTTCTAAATCATTTGCTAAGCATTGAACTAAGCTCTTCACATATTGAATGTGAATTAAAAATGAAAATTCTACTTTTAAAAACTTAATTCATATGAAATACCTCTTGCACATATCAATTTTTTTCTCAATATTTTCTTACCTTTATACCCCCTTTTTGTCATATCCACCCCAGTATTTGCTAGCAGTCTAGTATACCATGCTAGTAGTCCCAAGAAAACATTAGCATAATTTTTGTTCTTTTTTTCTCAGTGCTGAGGTTGAAGTTGTATTTCACACATGCTATGCATACCATAAACTTTAAAAATTAAAAGCATGGCTTGATAAAACACCAATAAGCCTTAAATTTAAAATGCTTTTTCTTTTTGTAAGAAAACAAAACCAGAAACCAACTGTTGATTTTAAGTTAATGATAATTCCTAGGTTCACATAGGTCTTCCACCTCGGTACTCAATACAATATTGGAATCATGTAAATCCAGGAGAAGTAACATGTTTATCTTTGAAAATAAATTATGCAGACGTGCTTAAAAAGAAAAAAAATACCCCCACTCTATCCTTTACTTTGCTTGTAAATCGTGTATGACAGAAAGGTTCCCTTCAGTGCAGAGCGCCAACACACCCTGGGAAAGGGCTGCGCTAGGGTTAATGAGACGCCCTCAGATCTCTGCAAATCCGAACATCTCTTTTAATATTCTTCAGATTTTGCGGAACACGACTAAACATCGATATAAGAAGGGGTAGCATGCGTGTCCCAGTGCCCGCGAGGCTCCTGCCTCACAGATAGGCAGGCAGGCTGGACGGTTTGTAGTTCCCAGGTTTCAAAGCTGTAGATCTTTCCCATCTGTTCTCATTGTTGAAACATTTGCTAATCCACGCTTTCGTCATTTATCCCAACCCATCAAAGCAGCAGGACTCTGTTTTCCCGCACTCTGCAGGCCTCAGAGCCAGCTGCGTGTGGCCCCGTCCATCTTTCCCCAGATGTACTGCAGCACGCACACGCGGCGGCGATGATGGTACTTCAGTCCCAAAGGCTGTGATAAAGTCTGTCGCAGTTCATTACCGAGCTTCCTTCCAGCCTGAGGTGTATGCAAACACACCTTCTCTGGAAAAACACCGCTGGCGAGAAACAGGAGGCATGGAAAATAACTGCCATCAGTCACAAAGAGAGATGGGAAAATCAGAAGGTACAGCAGGAAGTGCAGCCAGCTCATGCCTCACTGAATGCTATTTATTTCAGTCGCAGAAAAGGTTGCTTCCTATTTTCTCAATGGGACATACTCAAATCCATTATAAAACCCTCCTCCATAATTCAGGTTGAAGACTTGGGTTTTAAAAAGAAAGCTATTTCCCAGTCAGAGATAAATCAGCATGGCAGGAACACTGATTTGTCCTTTTAACTTAATTTATGTTTATTTTGGTGCTTGGGACTGCATCCACAAAGACTAAGCAGAAACTGTACCTCTGAGCCATACTCCTAGAATGAGGACTTGCTTTTTGATATGGGTCTCGCCAAGCCTTTAAAATAGCTTTAAATAGATTTTGTTTATACAGTGTCGTGGACTAAGTGGCAACTCCTTGAGTATCTGTCTACATCCAAACCTAAAGACCCATGAATGTGACTTTAGTTAGAAAAAAAAAAATCAGTTTTCTATACAAATACCAAGAGAGAGAAACTAGGAACATCCAACAAAGCCATGAATCAGCCTGGGCATTTTAATAACCTAGTTTTGGCTCAGGCTGTCTGACTTTTTGCATGAAAATATTTTTCTAATTTTACAATGGAAACCAGTGAAAAGGTCCCCGTATTTATCACTCATATAAAATGAAACTAACAGAGCATTTTTAAAGCTTTAATGAAGTATAATTTAGTTTGTAAAATCCATTTGTTTTAACTATACAATGTAATGTTGTTAATGGATTCATAGAAAACGCTGTAGTTGGTGTCTTTTTATTTATTCATTTATTTATTTATTTTATTCTTTAGGGGCCCACCATGCAGCTCCCAAATAAATACACAGAGACTTATTCTTACTTACGAATGCCCAGCCTTAGCTTGGCTTATTTCTAGCCAGCTTTTCTTAACTTAAATTATCCCATCTACCTTTTGCCTCCAAGATTTTACCTTTCTCTATTCTATATTCCTTTCTTTCCTTCTTACTCCATGACTGGTTGTGTGACTATGTGGCTGGCTATTGGCGTCCTCTTTCTTTTCTTCTCCTATTTATTCTCTCTGCCCGCCAGCCCCACCTATCCCTCTCCTGCCTACCTATTGGCCATTCAGCTCTTGATTAGACCAATCCGATGTTTTAGGCAGGCAAAGTAACACAGCTTCACCAAGTTAAACAAATACAACATAAAAGAATGCAACACATCTTTGCATCATTAAACAAATGCTCCACAGCCTAAACAAATGTAACACATCTTAAACTAATACTCCACAGCAGAACCCTACTGCAGTCTCAGAACGCCCCACCACCCCGTAGGAATTCCTCTCAGCAGGATACTCAGCTCTTACCCAGCTCCAGCCCCAGGCAGCTAGCACCTGCTCCTGTCTTTGTGAATTTGTTCTTCCTAGATGCTTCACATAGAGTATGAAAGGACTTAATCTTCTGGGTCAGGATTCCTTAATGCATTTTGGTATTTCTGAGGTCTTTCGGAAGACTATTAATACTTGCATTTTTAGTGGCTACTAGTATTTACCTGTGGTCAGAAAGTGGCCACCTGGAGTGTCATGAATAACACTGCTCTAGCCTTTCCAAAGCAAATGGTCTTAATTTTTTCTTTTTTAGAAGGATGCCCAAATACCTAGGAGATGCTGAGCTGAATTATACACTGAGGTCTTCCTCTACCCCCCAAATTCTTCCCAGCTGGCTGTACCAGCTGGCATATCCCAGTGTATAAAGTTCACTCTCTCCCATCTTCATCAGTACTCCCTGTTGTCATTTATTTATTTATTCATTAATTTATTTGTCACAGTCACCTAGTGGGTGCCAAGTGGTGTCTCACTTTGACTAGTAACTGATGGCACCGTGGTGGTTTGAAAGAAAATGGCTCCCAATGGGAGTGGCACGATTAGGAGGTGTGGCCTTGTTGAAGTGGGTGTGGCCTTGTTGGAGGAAGTGTGTCACTGTGGGGGGCAGGCTTTGAGGTCTCTTTTGCTGGAGCTTCCCTCACTGTGGCACTGAGACCACTTCCTGTTGCCTGCAAGTCAAGATGTAGGACACTTGGCTCCTTCTCCAGCACCATGTCTGCCTGTATGCCACCATGTCCCACCATCATGATAAAGAAACAGACCTCTGAAAATGCAAGCCACCCCAATTAAATGTTTCCTTTTATAAAACTTGCAGTGTCCATGGTGTTTCTTCATGGCAATAGAAACCCTAACTAAGACAGATACTGACCTGGTCCTTTTAAGCAGTCCAGGTGGACTTCCATTGTTAACTCATCATTCCTGAGTCGAGTATGCGTGTGCGTGTGCACATACATTTAATTATATATTTTTACCTAACCAAGAACTTATTACTCATGCGACAAAGAATGACATATAGTATACTATAAGAGAAGGGAAAAAGTGGTAGGAAGAATGAAGGACAAAAGTAGAATAATGAAGATATGGAGGGAAGGAAATGAAAATATAGCAGATGTGTGATGTGGGCAGACGGGGAGGAAGACACCTTATTGCAAAGGATACGAGGCAGTGTTTGAAAGCCAGGTCACGTTCTCATAGTGACAGTGGCGAGACTCTGTGGAAGCGCTGTATCCAGAGGACGTAAGCCATGTGCCAGCTCTCTGGCTCGTCCCCAGAGTGCTTGGGACGGACAGTTCCCTGTGAGCTGAGGCTAGAGCTTTGTTACAGAAACTCTGCTTACCTTAAAGAGACTCTGACTAGATTGGACTCATTAACACCCCTTCCCAGAAGGAAGGGAGGGCAACACTGAGCGTCTGGCCACTTTCCGGGATGTGAAGCAGCTGATCGCCTTTGCACAAAGAAGACACTCTGAGGGTGTAGCTGCCCGTTAGCTTGTCCACACTCCTGTGATTCCACCCATCCTCCTTGGTAAGTCACCCCCGTAAACTCATTGGTTCATCTGCCTACATCTAGTGAGAATTGTTCTTTGGCCTCTGGTTGCCCTGTCTAGCGGGGTGAATAGAAGAAGACCTCTCAAGCTTGGCTCTGGCAGCAGGGCCTGTCATCCCATTATCTCAGGAGGCTGAAGCAGGAGGATCAAAACTTTAAGGCTAGCTGGGCTACAGAGTGAATTCAAGGACATCCTGAACAACCTATTAAAAATCTGTTTCAAGTCGGGCAGTGGTGGCACACACCTTTAATCCTAGCTCTCAGGAGGCAGAGGCAGATGGGTCTCTGTGAGTTCAAGGCCAGCCTGGTCTACAAAGCGAGTTCCAGGACAACCAGGAATGTTACACAAGGAAACCCTGTATCAAAAAACAAAACAAAAAATCTGTCTCAAAATACAAAGTGCAAAAGATAGCTGGTGAGAGAAGGGATCGGGGTTTGAATATGGTACACACACATTAATGGTTTGAATATGGTGCGCACACATTAATGGTTTGAATATGGTACGCACACATTAATGGTTTGAATATGGTACGCACACATTAATGGTTTGAATATGGTGCGCACACATTAATGGTTTGAATATGGTACGCACACATTAATGGTTTGAATATGGTACGCACACATTAATGGTTTGAATATGGTACGCACACATTAATGGTTTGAATATGGTACGCACACATTAATGGTTTGAATATGGTACGCACACATTAATGGTTTGAATATGGTACGCACACATTAAGGCAATTGTCAATTTTTTTCTAATGTAAAGTAGGGCTGGGGATATTGCTCATTGGTAGAATGGTTTGAATATGGTACGCACACATTAATGGTTTGAATATGGTACGCACACATTAATGGTTTGAATATGGTACGCACACATTAATGGTTTGAATATGGTACGCACACATTAAGGCAATTGTCAATTTTTTTCTAATGTAAAGTAGGGCTGGGGATATTGCTCATTGGTAGAATGGTTTGCCTAGCATTTGTGACATCCTATGTCCAACTCTCAGTACCAAAAAAGAATGAAAGCAAGGGAGAAGTCAGGAAGAGAAAGAGAGAGACAGGAGAAGGGAAATAAGGACAGAAGGACATTTATCTTAGACCAGCTGGTCTATTTCTTAAATTTTTTATTTATGTGTGTGTCTGATGTCATAGGCGTGAGTGCCATCAGAGGTCAGAAGAAGACTTCAGATCCCTTGGAACTGGAATTAGAGGAAGTTATGATAGTCCCCTACATGGGTGCTGGGAACAGATCTCAGTGGAAGATTATAAGTCACCACGGGGCACACTCTCCAGCCACAGCTGTTTAATCCTGGTCTCAAAGGATGTCGTTCCCCACACCTAATTACTCACAATATACCTTTATATTTGAAGGACTTCCTTATTGTCGTAAGAATATTACAGAGACTGAGCGCGCCAAGCCAGTGCCCTAACACTGAACTATGGCTCCTAGGACTTATAAAACTATTTTTAAAAATAGTGTTGGGGGAGTATATCTTCTTCAGCATCTGTGTTTATTACCAAATTAACATTATATGTGAGCTGTGGAGACCATGTACAAAAATCAGAGCTACAAAGCGATGGTCTTAGCTGTAAACTTGCTCCACTTATTTTGAATTCCTTAATATTGTTCAGGAACTCTTATTTTGAAGATTCCACCAGTGTCGGTTTATGAACCAAACAACAAAAGACCAATCTCATTTCTTTATTGTCACACTTCATATATAAGATGCTAAAGCAATATGCCTTAGTAATTGGGCTTATAAATAAATAGAGATTCCCATCTCACACATTGCCTGGTGCTTGGTTTCAGCTATTTTGAGATTCAAATTACATGTTTTCCTTCCATCTCATCTCATAAGAAAAGCTATATCTTTAAAGCATAGAACGCTGGGCCTGCAGCGCTGGGCCTGAGATCATTACTCTCCCCTTGAATTTACTAGCAAGGCACTCCCCCTCCCTGCTTTTCCCCCCACTAGATATTACAAAAATGCTGTAGGTGCCTCGGGAATAAACCGAGTTTTGTTGTTTTTGTTTGTTTTACAATGATAATTATGCAGAAAGGGCATAGCTTCAAATGCTACTTGGGGTTTCTTTTTTTTTTTAAATATTTATTATGTATACAATATTCTGTCTATATGTACGCCTGAAGGCCAGAAGAGGGCACCAGACCTCATTACAGATGGCTGTGAGCCACCATGTGGTTGCTGGGAATTGAACTCAGGACCTTTGGAAGAGCAGGCAATACTCTTAACCGCTGAGCCATCTCTCCAGCCCCCAAATATTTATTTATTTATTATGTATGCAATATTCTTTCTGCGTGTATGCCTGAAGGTGAGAAAAGGGCACCAGATCTCATTACAGATGGCTGTGAGCCACCATGTGGTTGCTGGGAATTGAACTCAGGACCTATGGAAGAGCAGGCAATGCTCTTAACCACTGAGCCATCTCTCCAGCCCCCTACTTAGGGTTTCTTACCTATCACTGGCTAGAATACCAAATAGGGTCAGCGGACACAGAGGTGTGGATATGATACTGGGGGGCAGACGTGCTCAGAGCAAAGGGCTCGGTTAACTATTCAGTGTTCCACCCTATAATTAGTATGTTGAAGACCACAGTGCAGTCGGGCAGTGCGCATTCACACAGCTTAATCCCACTCACCGCGGTGGATGAGGATAGCTACTAGGGCGTGGGCTCCCTGCAAACCATAGGGCATAGGGGAGGCTATGCAGCCAGGCAGCAATTCTGGAAGGTAATGATCGCTCATTTCCCAGTGTCCCTGCAACCATCCTGAGTCGCCATTCTAAAGTCCCGCATCTGGGGGAAGCCTGGCCCGGGAGGGCTGAGTGAAGGCAGCGCTTGCAGTAAAGTATTGGGTAGGACAGGAGTTCAGATCCTGAAGCCCCCAATTGGATGCCTGGGGTGCTTGGCGGTTGCCTGTAATCCCAGCCATGGGAGGCTGATACCCGATCCTCAGAACAAAGGGACTGGAAACACTAGCTCGGATCGGCGAGCTCTGGGTTTGATTGAGAGGCCCTGCCTCAGTGACCAGATTTCAACCGCAGGCTTCCACACGCATGCGCACAAGGGTGCTGATGGTTGTGCAAAAACCAAAACAAACACAAACCCGAACACCGCACATATGCGCGTACATAAAAAAGAAAAAAAAAGTCTGTGAGACTCAGTATCCCTGTCCGGATACTTTCTAAAGTTTTTAAAGTTAGAAAATCCCAGGCCTTACGTAGTTCATGTCTTGGGAGGCAGAGGCAGGTGGATCTCTGGGTTAGAGCCGGCCCGGGCCACACAGCAAGACCCTACCTCCAAACCCCTCGGAGCCCGGAGCCGCTCTGTGTGTGTTTTATTTCGGTAAAGATTCCCGAGGGTGCTGATTTATTTTTCTCTGATCTCCACTTGCGAGATTTGACCCAGGCCTTCCCCCTAATAAATAAGGAGCTGAAGAAACTCTTCAGTGTTTAAGAGCACTTGTGGGTTTTGCAGAGGACCCAGGTTCATTTCCTAGCAGTTCCAAAGAATTGTCTTCTGGTCTTCTAGGACACGGGACATATATGCAGGCAAATATTCACACTTTTTTTTTTTTTTTAGAAAAACTCATGCTGTGTGCTATGCAAGCACTTGACCACCAAGTTGTCCTCACAGCCCCAAAACCAGACCTCATCTTCCCACATCAAAGCCGATCTGTGTATTTTCAGGAATAAAGACATGTTTAACGATGACCTTAGTTTGGGTATGTTTTAACATTAGCAAATTAATCAGATGCCAGTTTATTCAAAGGAATTTAGATCTAATTTGGAATTAAAAAGCAAAAGCCATCTTGTAAATAAAATTCTTATCTGAGGTAGAGATAGCTCAGTGCTTAAGAAAAACTCTGCTCTTTGCAGAGGACCCAGGTTTGTTCACAACTGCTTATAATCCCATCTTGAGGGATCTTCCAACCCCTGCCCACTGTAGGCACCTGCCCCTGCACAAATCTGTAAAAATCTCATCTTTGGATGCGTACAGTAAATATCGTAAATATCTTCTAAAGTGGAAAAAAAATAATTAAGTTTCCTTTAATTCACAAACATCTGAAATTCAAGTATTCTTTCTCTAATCAGTATCAGTAAAACTGTCCTGGAAATCTTGTTCGAGCCAGCAAAATGGCAAAATTGAAAACTATTTACCTTTTCTGGCTCACTGGCATTAAAGTGCTAAGAAATTATTTTCATTTTACCTGTAAGCTGCTATTACAAAGACAGCTGAACTCTCTTATAATTCATTTCTTTGCAAGTCTTGCTTTAGTGTTTATTTTTCGTTTTGGATTTGCTGCTTCGGTAAACTTGGGGTTTCCTAAAAGAGAAAATTACAGCTACACTTTCTGGGTTTTCTTTTTTGGTTTTTCAAGACAGGGTTTCTGGCTGAACAATCCCATTTTTATACCTCCTAACTTTAGGGATTCTCTGTTTCCAGTTGCTTTGTGGGGAGATGACTGATGTTAAAGAGGTTGACCTCTAAAAGTCTTGAGTTTCTACGGATTTTATCGGCCTCTAGGTATTCAATCCCAACCCTGGAATATTAAAGGAACAAGGAAGTAACATTAGTTATCAGCAAGGGTAACCAAACCCTGCCATGTACCCATCTTTTTCAAAACGCCGCAACCGCACAACCGGGTGGCTGCCCCATCCCCCATGTCGCGGCAGCGGGACAAAGGGAAACACAGACCACCAGAATGAAGTTTGCTTCTCTCTTTAATTCAACACGCTGCTTAAAACCTGAAGCATGAACCAACATAAACGCCTGCCCCCACCTCGCGCTTCACCCACTCTGCTTGGCCGCCAGCCTCTTGTCTCTCTCTTCGGCGATGGTGAGGCGGATTCCTTTTCCGCGCGGGAGGGAAATCCACGGCCTGTTGCCCTTGCCGATCACGAAGATGTTGGAGAGGCGGGTGGCGAAGCCGTTTCCGTTGGCGTCCTTCACGTGGACCACGTCGAACGAGCCCGGGTGGCGCTCGCGGTTGGTGATGACGCCGATGCGCCCCAGGTTGGCGCCTCCGGTCACCATGCACAGGTTGCCCGTGTCGAACTTGATGGCGTCGGTGATCTTGCCGGTGTCCAGCGAGATCTGCACGGTGTCGTTGACCTTGATGAGCGGGTCCGGGTAGCGGATGGTGCGCGCGTCGTGCGTCACGAGGTGCGGGATGCCCTTGGTGCCCACGAAGACCTTCCTGACCTTGCACAGCTTGTACTTGGCCTCCTCGGGCGTGATGCGGTGCACGGCGAACCGGCCCTTGGTGTCGTAGACCAGGCGGAAGTTCTCGCCGCTCTTGTCGATGCTGATGACGTCCATGAAGCCCGCCGGGTAGGCCACGTCGGTCCTCACCTTGCCGTCCACCTTGACGAGGCGCTGCATGCAGATCTTCTTCACCTCGTCGCCCGTCAGGGCGTACTTCAGGCGGTTGCGGAGGAAGATGGCGAGCGGCAGGCACTCCCGCAGGCGGTGCGGGCCGGCCGACGGACGGGGCGCGAACACGCCGGTCAGTTTGTCCAGCATCCAGTGACGCGGGGCGGCCACACGCTTCAGGTGCTTCTTCGGACCGCGAGCCATGACGGAGCAGCACGGGAGCACGGGAGCAGAACGGGAGCAGGACCTTCTCCTTCCCCGAGCACAAACGGAAGCAGGGGACTGCGCGCGCAGCAGGCAGGAAGCCCCTCCCCCTGCCTGCCCGCTCATCCGGGTCTCTTTCCAGGGGGCGGGACTGCCTAGCGCCCCCTGCTGGCGGGAGGCTGGAAGAGCCGCGGAGCTAAGCGAGAGGCCGTTCCCTCCTGCTCTGGGCTGAGCTGTGTGTGCTAGGCGGTAAATACCAAGATGAAGGCGATAAGCTGTCTGCCTTCAGGGAGAGTGCCGCCTGTCTCACAGGGAATTATAAGGTCGACAGAACTTGCCTGAATACTTTTTTTTTTTCCTGAGACAGGGTTTCTCTGGAACTCACTCTGTAGACCAGGCTGCTCTCAAACTCACAGAGATTCACCCGCCTCTGCCTCCCGAGTGCTGGGACTAAAGGTGTGTGCCACCACTGCCCGACCTTGAATACGTATTTTATTATATTTTTGGGCATGCGCCACCACTGGCCGACCTTGAATACATTTTTTATACTGCTATTTTGGGGCATGCACCGCCACCGCCCGGCCTTGAATACGTATTTTATACTGCTATTTTTGTTGCATTTACTTTCAGAGGACGACTCCTAGGAGTCTGTTCTTTGCTTCTACCATGTGAGGCCTGGCAGTTCCACTCAGGTCCCCAAGTTTAGAGACAAAATGTCTATACCATTATAAGCCATCTCACCAGACCTTTCTGTTTCTTAAAGGTGTTT
Organism: Ondatra zibethicus; assembly: GCA_004026605.1. Lineage (NCBI taxonomy): Eukaryota > Metazoa > Chordata > Mammalia > Rodentia > Cricetidae > Ondatra > Ondatra zibethicus. Next base: position 61,183 of record PVIU01005128.1, read on the forward strand.
TGTCTGGGTCATCTTTCTATATTCCTACCCAAAAGCTGCCATTGATCCTCTATTTCCTGCCTTGAGGGAGCCCAGCTCACTGTTGCTCATGGTTTCCCTGAGATGGTGACCCCTGCCTATCCTAAACCTCTAGGCTATAGTTACTACGGTGAGGGTGCAATATCTCCTTCCCGCTACGCGCCCCCTTAATTTTTCTTTTTTATTTAAGGCAGGGGCTTCCTCATATAGCACAGGCTGTCTTCAAATCCATGATCATCTTTATTATGATGGACATTTTTTATGTCCATTTATGTCAGTCTGCAGTATTCTCTATACTGTTAGCGTGGCTGCCGTGTGAGAGACAGTGTAAGTGTTATAGTGACACTGAAGCCTTCTTGTGTAAGATGAATGATTTTAGCTAAATCTGAAGGAATTAAATTTTGGATACATAGGAAACACTACCAAAGAGGGTGTCTGTGCGGTCTGTTGCCCAAAGCCAGGAAAGAAGAGGGAAGATCACAGGAGATTGGGAGGAATCATGGGCAGATAACACATGTTTTATTTACCAGTACACAGTCTGCTAGGCAGGCGTGGGCAAGAACCGAGGCACAAGCCAGCACAGATGAAGGGCACAGGTTGCTCCGAGTTAGGCCTACAGACGGACATACATGCCAGAGAGTGGCTGACGAAGGCTGAAGCTTGGACCTCTGACCTCAAGGCTACATTAGAATCACATAAAAGTGGCTCTCTGCAGATTACAAAACTGTTTGCTTGGGGGTTCCCTGGACGTCCAATGTCAGCTGTTGTGTTGACTCATAGCTCCCCTGGATGTCAGCCATGTCTTAACTGACTTTTGCACGATATCCGTAATAGCGCTGGGTTGTCTAAACATAAACTGGCCCATATGGCCCTCTGTCCCCAACAGTAGCTTACGGGAACACTTCCATGAACTTTAAGTATTACCAGTGTTTCAAAATGAGTATCTGACTCCTGCGTTCACTGACATACACAGGTAATTGTGCCAAAGTTCCAGGTTTGGGGATTTTAGTGCTGATAATGTTTGGGTTTGGTTGTCTGTAGTTAAGACTGATAATTTAGGAACCATTATGTTTATCATTATACAGGCGATGTGTTTTAAAATCTAGACATCAGACTCCTTGTTAAGTTGTAAACTGATTCAAACTTGGGTTTTAAAGTGTCAACCAGTTGGCTTTGTAGTGTGCTAGATCCCTATAGATCTAGTATAGAGGGGAATCTCAGCCTCCCCAGTGTTTGTTAAACCCTTGTCCCTCTCTTCCCTCCTTTCCATTTTGCTACAGAAACAAAAGTGATGGTTATAAAGAATGCTTTAGATTAGCTCATCGCGTTAAGTGCAAAGATCTGTCAGAGAGCTGAAAAGCACGGATAAGATCTAGAATTAATAAGTTGAACCAATTAGTAGAGAAGCACTTGTTTTTTTAAATTAAACACTTACAAGGAATAGAAAGAGAAGGGGGAGAAAAGGGGGGACAGACAAGGCAGGGAAAGGAAGAGAAAGAGGAGCAAGGCTGGAGAGATGGCTCGGTGGTTAAGAGCACTGGCTGCTCTTCCAGAGGACCCAGGTTCAGTACCTAGTACCCACATGGCAGCTCACAACTGTCTGTAATTCAGTTGCAGGGGATCTGACACCTTCACATCAATAAGTAAAATAATTTTTAAAAAAAAAAAAAGAAGAGAAAGAAAAGTAACTATTATGGATATCAGAGAGAGTCCTGAACACAACCAAATGAATCTCTTGCTTGAGTTTTTGGAAATGAAGATTTGGGCAGCTCCTTAGCACTTTACCTGATTGTGTATGATGTCACCAGGGACAGCTTTCCCTCCTAAGTCTTCCAGGACTTGCCAGCTTAGCACCGGAAGCCAAGTGCTAGGCAGATTGGACTGGTTGCCGTCCTTGAGGCAGACCAGCCCCGTGCGTGAAAGCCTCTTGTACATGGAGACATTGCAGGAGATAATGTTCAGGAGACATTTAGCTGAATGAAATTTAGGATCGGGAGAAACATTTTGTTAAAGTCAGACCTTGCAATCAGTGGCGTTTATAGAGGCAACGTAGCGACTTAAATGATTAGGGATTTAAAACTTCATCGTGATGCAGTAAATGCCACCATACGAAGCACTGATCTGGCTGGGTGTGGTGGTTCATGCCTCTAATCTCAGTACCCAGAAGGCAGAAGCAGGTGGATCTCTATGACTTCAAGGTTAGTCTGATCTACACAGTGAGCTCCAGGACCTCCAGACCTATATAAAAGAGAGATCTTTCGCAAGAAACAAAAGCAAAGGTAAAGAAAAGAGGAAACGTTGAGCTGAATTTGTCTGGGAAACACCTCTGATGGAGGAAGAAAACAGTGCTGTTTGTTGCTGGGTTACTTTACCCGTGGCCCAGTGGCTGGAAAGTTAGCAACGTGTGGGACTAGGCCAGTGAGCAGATGACAGCTGTGGCCAAGGGTACGGAAGCATTAGACAAAACAAGTCTCCGAAAAAGTCATTACCACAGCAGGAGTATTAACCAGTAAGAGATTGGGCTACTGTTGTACATAGGAATTTCTTCTTCAAGGAACAAGCTGCAGGCATGAGGTGTGGGGGCACTATGATGTTTTAGGTCCATGGTACCTTTTGCTCTTTTGAGTGCATTAGGAAAAGGTTCCCCTTCCTTAACAAAGGTTGATGGGCATCTGAATACAAATCGATGAACAAGCTTGGACCACCTCAGTCGCTCCTCCTCAGCCAGCATCCTTGCATGTGTACAGTCTGTTCAATGCATGTCCTATGTGTTCACGATGAATTCACAGAACACCGTGAAAATGAATCAAATCTTTAGCTTCTAGGAAAACACTTTATTTTGTTTCTCTTTCCTTCTGGGAAGGCTGCAAATGACAGACCTCAACAGATAACAAATTCTTTCTATATTTACCCATTAAATTGGGGCTGGGGTGGGATTAAGCTGGCTAATTTCACATTGATACCTTCTGTAAGTAGTGTGGGCTTCTCAGGACATCTGTGTTGCTACAGAACATGTAGATCACATGTAGTGAGGGCACGTATTGCTCAGGGGAGCCCAGGCTGCCGAAAATCCTGCTTGGCCTGCTGGTGAACTCAACACATGAAGCCAGGGCACGTGAGAGGCTTTGAATTTGCTGCCCAGCATGTCGGTTATTCTGAGGAGGGCTCAGAGGGGCTCTAACCAAAAGCACACCTGTAAAACATGGCTTAGTAATGGTCAGTTGAGACTTTCTCCTCTCTCTGCCTTAAATGTAAAGAGACTGGCTCTGTAGCACAGACCCCAGACAAAGGTCAACCATAAATGTGGGCTGGACAAAGACAGACAAAGACAGCCTTCCTCTCTACAGACACAACAAACGAACAAGACATCACAGGCCCCCATGGGAACAGTGACCTCGTCCACCAGTGGTGTGGTGAGGCAGCATCCAGTGTGCTGATTGTGTAAACTCCTGGTGAGCCATGCATAGGCATCAGGTTCATGGGGAGACAGAGGATGAACTTATTCTCTAACCTGCCGCGGGTTCTGAATGGGTACCATGCTCAGATGACGCCAGTCCAGGACCAGACAGGCCTAGGAGGCAAGAAACTTCAGACAAATTCACCTTGCCCCAAAGGAAGCTGAGCAGAATGGAGCCAGAATCGACACCTGTCATGTGTGGTATGCCACTCCTATCTCACTTTCAGGGCTTGAACCTCCATCCTGGCATCCTTTTATGGTGATCTTAGGCTCAGCTTTGAGACCCTTTCAGGAGTGTACCGAGTGCTGTTGTCTTCTGAGCTAGCAGGGAGCTTGTTGCTGCTCATCCTCTGAAGCGTGATCGTAATTAGTCTTAACAATAAAAACAAAAATCAGGAGTCAAATATTGGGGTAAACCTGGAAGATCAGAGAACCAGGAGCAGCCTCCAGTTGCTTCCTCCCTGTCTCCTCCTTCCGTCCAAAAGGGCTGAGATATTGTCTACACCCCACCTTATCCCTTCCTGTCTCCACTTCCCAAGTGCTGGGATTAAAGGTGTGTGCCACCACTGCCTAGTTTCTATGGTTAACTAGTGTCTAGCTCCACCCTCTGATCTCCAGACAAACTTTGTCAGACCACAGACAAAATATCACACAACAATCCTCAGCCCTGAAACTGGCCCTAGGACTTCTCTTGGCCTCTCGTCATCTCCTCAGCCCTGAACTGTGGCCCAAGGACTTCTCTTGGCCCCTCGCCGTCTATACTCATATCTTCAGTATCTCTTCATCTTCAGGCACGCATCACCGTTCGTTTGTAACTTCTTTCCCTTTCCCAGCTCATGTCAACTTCTCTAATCTATAGCTCTTCATCTTACACTGTCTTCCTGGAGCAGGGCAGAGAGCACACCGCAGCCCTTCAGGAGAGTAAGCTGGGGTAGCTAGCGGCCGATACACAGATTCACATCCTGGTTCTGTTGATGACTGGCTCATTTTTTAATGCCTCTGTTTCCCTAGTACCACTTGATTCCTAATTATATGAATGTGATTAAAAAGTTGACATGTCTGGAGCAGTTTCCAACCCTGCTGTGTGCTCAGCAAACATTAACTGTTATTTAAATGTTATATTGTGCGTTTATTTTTCTCATGTAATACGTGTAGGGCCTGGCTCTGTTGCTGGAGCTTTTCCTGTCAAACTGAATATCGTTATGTGAGTAACTTGTCATTTTTCATAACAATGAGGTTGTATTCGGTGTTCCCTTCATTTCCTGAATTGATCAGTCATGTCTTGGTACTCTGAGCTCGAATCTGTCTCAGCATGTGTACCTGATACATTTGTAATCCAGAGGAATGTATCCCAACTCCAGGCATCACAGGATGATGGAGACAGTTTTGCTGACAGTGATTGGGAAGGGACCAGAATGTGTGCAGCAAAGGCACAGTTGGATTTGTATTCTGCCTCCCATCTCTTACTTCCTATCAGACCTTAAGGCAAAATACTGGGCCATTAATGCCACAATTTCCCCCTCGTGCAAAAGCGAAATATTGATAGTGTCCATCATGTAGGGACCTGATCAGGGTCACATATATTAGTTTAGGCTACACAGTAGGCGATAGCGCGATAATAAAAAACCCAGAGAGAGACATTGGGGTTCAGCGTGAAGACCAGAAAAGCAAAATATCCAGCCACCTGGCTCTTACCTCTACCTCAGTCTGAAAATGGTGATCCTCCCTCCAGGAATCCTCGAAATGAGACTGTGCCTGAGAGCTGTCTCCTCCTGTCTTATATTCCTCTCTAGCGCTGGGTTTAAAGGTGTACAGCCCTACCGTCGGGTTTCTATGGCAAACTCATGTGGCTACTGGGATTAAAGGTGTGTGTCACCACTGCCTGGTCTGTAAGGCTACCAGAGTGGCTGTTTTACTCTCTGATCTTCAGGCAAGCTTTACTTATTAAACTACGGATGAAATACCACTACAGTAGGCAGTCACCAAATGGTAACCTAAAGTGTATTTTGCTGTTTTTCCCAGACAGTGCTACTATTGTATACTCCTTCTTGCTAGCTTAATTGTATCCAGTCCAAGTTTCCTAGTAAGGTTCAGAAAATATTAGAGCATTGTTAGATATCTTTGGGTGTTTTCTTTTTCTTAGTGCTAAGGTTTATCCACAAGGTAGTACATATTCGCAAGTTACTGTGCTCTTATTGCACAGATCCCTTAAGACAGCTGGCGTGCCACAAGTGTTGTTGGGTGGGAACGAGGGGAACAGAGCTCATGGCGAGAGAGGACAGCGCATGGTCAGAAAGAGAATGTGTGATGCCATGAGAGGCATTGGACTGTCTACCATGGTGCTCCATTCTGGTCCGAGACAGTTCACCTGGTTTGTATCCATCATCTGGAGTGGTGTCTGTTCTGGCAAACTCAAGGATCTCTCAGGGTGTAATTAGGATGGACAACAACAAGCTCCCTGACACATAAGTGTTCCTCTACGAATACACATCATAGGCCTTTTCACAAAAGATGCTTCATTTTCAAGATTTATTATATGTATGTATGTATCTGTCTCTCTGTAGGACAGTCCTTCAAAATTCCCTGTTTCACAGGAAAGCCTGTCAGACATGATAGGCCTGCAGGCCAGAGTAGGATGCCCCAGTGTTGCAGAGGAACTCTGGGTGACTGTCCAGGCAGCCTGAGGTTCCTGTCATTAGGTAACATTTTTATCCTTCTGGCGACTTTGATGGAGTTGAAGACTAGATAGTTATAGTTCTCTTTAGTTTTGATAAAAGATAAGTTAGGCATAAAACTTTGGATTCACAAAGATAAGATAAACAAGAGAATATTTTCTCTAATTTTGCCAAATACGAATAGACTAGATATTGTAACTGTAATGCTTGCTTGATAACTGTTTTGTTGTATATAATCTTACTATGTTAAAATTAAAATCTCCCTTTTTAGTTAGACAAAAAGGGGGAATGCTGTGGGATAATCCTCTTGTACCCTGTAAAGATTTGTCAGTTGAATTGGTTTAATAAATCACTGATGGGCCAGTAGCCAGGCAGGAAGTGTAGGCGGGGCTACCAGATCACAGGTGATGGGAAGGAGAAGGGCAGAGTCAGGAGTCACTTGTCACTATTGGATAAACCCTTTTCGCAGTGTCCAGCAGAACACTGGTGTAGACCACTGACTCAAAGGCTAAGTGTGTTGTCAGATAGCATCCGAGGATGGCAGCAGAGATGTCCCCACTAAGTTGTAATTTGTCTACCCGGGTTTCCCACCAATGTACTTGAAAAGTGTCCTGACTTAGGACTTTCTTTGCTCCGTTATTATAAAAAAATTTCATTAGAGCCAGGTGGTGGTGGCACACACCTTTGATCCAAGCACTCAGGAGGCAGAGGCAGGTAGATCTCTGTGAGTTCGAGGTCGGCCTGGTCTACATAGTGAGTTTCAGGACAGGCTCCAAAGCTATAGAGAAACCTTATCTCAAAAAACCAAACAGCAACTAAACCTTCATTAAACTGTCACCCTGTCGGAACACAGTATTTGGAGTAAAGAAGTGTGTTTCCTGGCCAAGGCCACTCATAGTTGTCTTTCAGAACAAACCATTTCTTATTCATTTTGAGGTGTAGTTCCGTGTCTATAACAGACACTCCTTGCGTGATTAATGTGTCTATGTTCAGAGCTGAATTTCTAACACTTATGGAAGCAAAGTTACAGATTGGGAAGAGGGCAGAGAAGTCAGACTTTCACCTGTTTAAGCTATGTGTTGGGTGTCTGCAGGCCCAAGTGAAATGGCCATGCTTTTTTAGCAAGAACAGCCCCTTGTATCTGTCACAGCAGGGCTAATATGGGAAGGAGATGGGAACACTCAGTACCGTGAGGACACCTGTCAAGTGCACTTGTGGGACTGTGGCTGAAAGACAAGACTGTCGGCACCAAAACGGATTTCACCACTCCTTGGAGAAAGAATTAAAAACCAGGGATGCTGACAAAATTAATTGTGGAGGGAGTATAAAATGGATCCTCTGATTAAATTAATGAAGTTCAATTTCATTGACTTTTGACATGAAGGAGCAAATCAGTTCACATTTCTTGGTGCATACGTGTGTGCGTGCATGTGTGCGTGTATGTGTGTGTGTGCATGCGTGCATGTGTATGTATGTGTGTATGCGTGTGTGTGTGCGCGTGCATGCGTGTGTGTGTGCGTTTGTGTGTACAGATGTAGATATACTGTGTCTTCTTCAGCTGTCCTCTACCATATTTTTTGAGTCACAGTCTCTCACTGAACCTGGAGTCTATTTGGATAGACTCCCTGGCTAATGAGCCCCAGAACCTTCTGAGTCTGACACCCCAGCACTGGGATTACATGCAAGCACAGCTGTTCTCAGCTTTTGATTATATGTGTTAGAAATTGAATTCAGGTCTTCATATTTGTACAGCCTGAGCCCTATAAAACTATAAAACTGCCCAAGCATTTTGGTCCCTTCTGGCTTCAGGCTTCTTATTCAGAATGGTTAAGAGCACAGAAAGCTGTGCTGCTCTGGGGTCTGCAGTCTTATTTCCACCATTCTGTGTGAGAATCAAAGTAAAGGTTCCCTTAGGAAATTGTAGGGTTTGAAGTTCCTGGAAGAAGCATTCACTAGAGCTGCAGAGTTGGGTGTGGAAGATGGATTTGGGTCTCTAAAGGAGCAGAACTGAGAAATGCACCCCTGGATTCTCAGAACAGCTCCATCTCCCATCATAATCATGGGACTGGCAAGGGCAGCATCCAAACCCGACATTCTGTGGAGAGTGTTTACTTTGTAGCATAAAGGAGGAACTTCTGGGGTCCAAGGCCGTGCACTAAAGAAGGACCTAACTTCCTTTGGTATGCAGTTAGCTTATAATCATTTCTAATGTGAGCTGTGTCTTTGCTATATTTTAGCAAAGTGAGAACATTTTCATGTCTTTCAAAGAGAAGTATTTAGGGATTTTTATTCCAAAAGATCTGAATTTAACTGCTTTCTCCCCTCAGAGCATATGATTCTTTACCAATATCCTTTATTGTTTTGAATGCAAAAAAAGGAAATTAAGTTGGTGTGGTTGGTCTCCTAGAGGGATTTCTGGTGGCTGTGTGTGATTGGTATGCTGCCGAGCAGTGACAGTTCGTGGCTAGTTTCGCCGTCTGTAGCTGACACTTAGACAGAAATTATGTGGTGTACAGATCCCAAGAAGAGCTGGACAGTCTATTCCAATGTCCATTCCGGCCATCAGGATCTATGAAAAAGGAAACAATGCTACCCAGGCGGTGCCGTCCTCTACCCTGCTGCCCACATCCCAAATCACACATTGTATATGCCAATCTGCTGCCAGAGAATAAGGAAAGCGCAAGAGAAGAGGTTGAGAGGTGGGAAAGGAAGGATTTTTAGAATTCTGCTTAGACGGCTGGGCTTTATTGATCTTTTTGATGTGTGTATAAAAGAAAATCTATTCAGATAGCACTTGTGAAGCCTGGGAAGGAAGACAGCCTTCAGGGTGGAGCAGGCCTGTTGAGGTATGTTCAGGACTACTGTGAAGGTATTCTGTAGTAAGGGGGGGGTCTAACCCTGATTTTCGCTGTGAGGAGAAACAGGTGGCCAAGAACAGGGTTGGCAATGAGGAGCCTGTGGTCTTGATGTAAGTCATAAACACAAAGGGACAGAGCTTCAATCTGTGACGCTTATTCTAGTGCTTTCACAGGGGCCTGGGATTTGTTGTTGGAACTTTCTGGAGCTTTGTAAGGAATGTGAAAATTCCATGGAGAACTTGTTAAATTTAAGTGTCCATAGCCAGGCTTGGTGGCCCACATCTATACTCTTGGGATAATACAGTCTAGGGTAAGGGCCTGCTGTGAGTTTGAGGCCAGCCTGGGCTACCTGCTGAGTACCAGCACAACAGACAATTTAGTGACACCCTGTCTCAAAAATAAATAAACACAAAGAAGTAAATATAAATAAAATGTTGCTAGTAGCATGTTTTTCTTATGATTGAAATTAATAGCTGAACATATCAAAACCCTGTCTTAAAAAACAAAATTTTAAGAATTTGTTAGCCTGTGAAATGTGCCACCTGTGTATTAATGAAACCCATGTGGCAATGAATAATGACTGAAAGCAGACAAGAAAAATTACCTTAAAGATAGGGAAGTTCCTGAGCGGACACGATTTGACTGTAGCTGGATTGAAAAACAATAAAACTCCAAGAGAGAGAAAAAAGAAAAAGAAATTAATAGCTGAGAAATCAGATTTAAAAATTATCACTTCCAATTTTTTGGTCTTGTGTAATTATTCTAAATAATGCTAGATAAGCTGTCATATTTAAATTAAAATGCATGTCTGACATGTATTGTTAGTTGTTATTTTTGCCAATGCTATTATTCTTGGTCATTGTTCAGGTCTGTTCCATAGGCTGTAAGAAATGAATCAAGGAGGAAAATCCCACTATCCAGCTCTGGGGTGGAGTGGAGGAGGAGATATAGGGAACAGAGCCCAGGACACACTCCGCACCTATCTAGAGCACCCCAGAAATGGCACCGTGCCATGTGTCCCACTTTGTCTTTTACTGTGGACCCACAGCCTAAAATAGAAATCTTGACAACTTTTCCCCCCCACCAAGAATCTCTGTACCATTTCAGGCTTGTGTGACCTTAGGATGTTAAATTTTGAGAGTAAATTATCTGGTACCTTTTGTCCAACCTCTTGTGGAAATAGAATCTCAACAAGAATCTCTGAACTAGAAGACGCATTACAAATACAGTTACTAAAATAGCCATCCTAGCAGACCGTTAGAAATGATATATGACAGCTTCGGCTAAGTGTAACCTCAAGAAAAACCCCACACTGTGTGGCTTATTCTGTAGAAAGAAAAGCCAGTTGTATTTTTCCAGTACTAAACAAGTCGCTGAGCAGGGCTTGAGAAATGACGTCCCCAAGAGCAGCAACCTGGAAAGGGACACATTCCTGCCCTAGCCCCCCTCAGCACCCTTTCCTGGCCCCTGTCTGCTTCCTTTACCTAGCTGCTGAGAGGTGTCCTGCATCCTTGGAGAAACAGAAGTGCCAAAGGTTGGTCTTGGTGTAATTTACCTAAAAATGACAACCACCGAGAGGCTGCGCCCAGAGAGGATGTGTGTTTTTGCACAATTGCTGTGAGAATCATAGACCCAGCTGCCCAGACACAAAAGCTAAGGACTGCCTCAGTAAAACGTCCAGATACAAACACAGGTGTACGTACACGCGTGCGGTACACACACACACACACACACACACACCCCTACACCTGTGCCATTCCAGACTCTTCAGGCTGTCCCTGGCCTTGCCTCATTGCTAAACTCTGCTGTGGTCTCAGAAGGGAAGAAAGGACTCAGTAGCTCTAGAAGACGGATCTATTCAGAACTCTTTAGTGGTAAACTTTCTTTGGTGGCTTTACCCCTGCTCATTTTCTCTAACTTTCAAGCACTTGGATACCCAGTTCTGAGCAGGCATCACTTCCAGAGATTCTTATGAGCCAGAAAGAGGAGAAAGGGAGGACAAGAAAGAAACCTGCTTTTGAGTAAAACTGTCACTTCCCTGCCGCTCTGAAACACTTGCTTCACTCCAGGGGCCACACATCTTCAGCAAGCAGACTCCAGGTGGACCAGTCTCTGCAGGATACTAGCCCACTCAGGTTTTACTGAAGGGGCCCTGGCTGGACCAAAGGTTCTCTCCAGTGAAGAGCCCTCATTCAAATGCAAATTTTAAGAGAGAAATCCTTTGAGGGAAGAAACAGATTAAAGGGAGTGAAAACTAAATGAAAAGGGCTAGGGAAAATAAGGAGGAGGGAGATGCCAGAGGGATTATGTGGTTTAGTTCAACCTACTTTCTCAGCTTTGACTAAAGTGTGCAAGCCTGCATGGAGGATAATGCAGACCCTTTGTGTTCTCACAGGGGGCTTGTTAACCTTAGCTCTGGCTTCTGTGTCCACAAAGCCGAAGCTCCTGCTTTGAACCCGTGGGGACCGTGGCAGATGCAGGGTCCCCGTTAATCTCTGGCCCCCCTGGAGCTGGCATTCCTGCACTCTAATCTGGTTCCTAGGACAGAGGACAGTGAGCAAGTGAGAAAAATCTCCAGTGTGTAGGAAAGATCTTTGATCCACCCTAGAGACGCGGTGTGTTTTACTTCATGTAATGTTGGCATCCTGTTCTTCAGGAACAAGGCAATTGTGAGATAGTTTGTGGGCTGAAGACATTGCGCCCCTCAAAGTATATAAAGCAGGTAAATGTGAACTCATTTTATCAGGGGCAAATGGAAACATTTATAGTTAACAATGCTAGGCCCTGTTCTGTTTATTATCTCACTTATTCCCTACAATGCTCCCACAAAGTAGATATTATTACCCTTTAAATGAGCCAAATAGATATGCAGAGAAATGAAGGAAGGTGTTCCCGCTTCCCAAATTGCAGGTGGCAGAACGGGGTGTTGAAACCCACATGCCCTGGCTCCAAAGCCAGGCTCTTGGTGTCTTCACAGAGAGGAACACTGGGCTGTAGATGGTTGCTCTTAGACATTCACCTCTCCTTTCCTGTTTCAGGTGTCTGACAGGAAGCGGCAACGGGAGTTTACTGCTTACCCTGAGACCATTTTTAAAGCGGGCCATTTTGGTCATCAGTTATGTAAGTATATAATATATACTTCGAATATAGCTAGTAAGAGTGTTTTCACTTAGTGCCAACTCAGAGACAATGCTCCAGGTTACTTAATAAACTCACTATCAACACATCTCTCAAGGAAGGTTTATAGGTGGTGAATGTTACTTTCGAGCATAGGTGTGTGGAAGCATACATGGGAACCTGATGGCACAGCGTGAACAACACAGGGTTTTAAAGTTCCTTTCAAAGTGCTTTCAAAGTGACCTGGATGTATCCGTTGTCCACTGCTGGATACAGTATCCAGAGACTTAGATACAGCTCCCTGCTGCTTGTCCAGGCCCAGTTGGATGGTTTCCCGTGCGGTGATTTGGGGCCAGGGTTACCCAGGCAGGCTTGTCTATCAGGTGTAAGAGGAAGGAACAGCTGACTCCATTTCTTGATAGAGGATCAGAACATGTATACAAAGATGGGAGAGACGTAGGTGGATATTTCATCAGGTCTTCTCCTTCCTCCAAGGTGACTGTCATTTTGTATTTCCGCCTGTGGATAATGGGAGGAACTATGCCCCTCTTCTCAGAGCAGGACAACCCAGCTTCGTTTTCGCCTTACCTCCTTACAAGGTCAGTGGATATCGGTTACGTAAACTTTATTTGGTACTTAACAGTTTGGTTGGACATTTTTACTGCCATAAATCATTTGTACAAAATAACTGGTCTCACTGCAATGAGTTCATACACATTGGGCCCTGTCCAATAATATTAAATCACAGGCCAGCTATGCATTTCGAGGAAATAATGATCATGAACTAGCCAGTATGAGGATAGGAAGGGAAACACTATTCATCTCTTTGGAGTTCTTTTCAACCTGTGTGACCGTCAGGGCAGGGTTGTGGCTATGATTCTCAGTGGCATATATTTGTTTATTTGACAAGTATTTTTTTAGCTGCCTACTGTCTGTAATATACATAACTGCCGAGTGGCCTTTAACACAAGCATTGCAGAGCAGAGCACATAGATGTGGATCGGCTAGACGGCTCTTCCTAAAATCCTGGGAGTCTCAGAACAAAAAACGGACAGGAGCAATATCTGCAAAGAGAGTGCTGATGGTGCCTCACACATCCTCAGAAGTGCTAGAGATGCTGAGTTAGGAGGCGGTGCTGATGGGTGCTCCTGTGCACCAGGAAGACGCTTGGCTTTTTATCTGCTGTGTCGTACTGTTAAAGCTTTAAGATACAATCACATTTACCAATTTTAATAGCTTGAGATTATACTTTCCATGGTGTTTTAAACATTAAGAGGTCATGTTCAACTATTTTCATAGTCATCTATGCTACAAATATCTTATAATGTTATATCATTTGTTGTCTGAGGTTTTCTGTCCTGCCCAGTTCCCACAATTGCTAAATCCCAAAGAAATCACACAGAGGTCTACATTAGTTATAAACTGATTGACCCATTAGCTCAGGCTTCTTATTAACTCTTATAACTTACATTAGCCCATTATTTTTGTCTATGTTAGCCACGTGGCTTTGTATCTTATTCAGCGAGCAGTCACATCTTACTTCTTCTGTGACTGGGTCAGGAAGTGCAGACAAAGCTTTCCTCTTCCCAGAATTCTTCTGTTCTCATTGACCCACCTCTACTTCCTGTCTGGTTGTCCCACCTATACTTCCTGCCTGGCTACTAGCCAATCAACATTTATTTAAAATATAATTGACAGAATACAGACCATTGTCCCACACCAATCATTTTAATGATAAATTCATGGTGGTAATCTTTACTATTTTGGTGTATATATTTTTGTAATACATTATAAAACATGATAACATTTGTTCTCAGATGGGTCTCACTATAATACTGGTTGACCCTGAGCTCTAGATCCTCCTGCCTCGACCTCCTAAATGCTAGGATGACGGACAAGTGACACCAACCTGGACTTAGGATAAATCTTAAACTGAACATGATGCATGACTGATTTATAGTTGGGCTTATTTGTATTTCTCAGAGATAACAGGATTTTGACCTAAGTTTTATGTCAAACAGCAATCTTTGCCCTATCAGTTTAGCATACATGTTTTAACTAACATACTTCATTACTTATTTTTTGCCTATATGGTTTTTGTTTTGTGAGATCTTCCTCTTTTCATTTTGAATTTTTACCTGTGTATTTTATCTCTTGGAGCTGAGAGTTCTACATCTGGATGGGCAGACAGCAGGAAGCCAGAGTGAGCCACTGGGCCCAGTTTGAGCTTCTGTCCAGTGACACACATCCTTCAACAAGGCCATACCTCCTAATAGTGCCACTCCCTGGTGACGAAGCCTTCAAATCTAGGAGTCTGTGAAGGCCATTCTTATTCAAACCAATGGCCATACCCACCCTTCGGCTTTGTGATGATGTCCTTTAATTTTGGGATGATTTCCCTTCAGCTTTAGGATGGTGGTGTTTGTCTTTGGGGTGGTTTCCTACCAAGCTTTCTGTCTATGAATTGAGGCAAACACTCTCAGCTTCACAGTTAAATGTGGCCTACTCCATGAGTTAAGCAAGGAGAAAGAGATGAAACATATACTTCTTGCTGTGTTTTGCTTGCCTTTTTCTTGATTTTTTTAAGGAAGTTTTTCATTTATGCTTTAAGGGCCTCTGTCATTTTTATGAAGTTATTTTTAAGTCATTTTCTTGTGGAATGTTCAGGTCTTAATGTCGTATGATCGCTGGGTGTATTTCCCGTTCTGTTATTGTGTTCTTACACTGGCATTTAGGCATCTCGATTTGGGATGATTATTGGTCTAGCTGTTGATTGCTGCATATGTCTTTGTTGGATGGGTATTTTGTTCCTTCATTTTCTGTTTCCTCTATAGTCTTCTGGCCTAAGTGGCCAAGGGTGACTGGCGAGTCTTCAGGTCCAGGAGGGTGTCTCCATTGCAGTTTTGGGGCCTTGAGTCCCTAGATCCAGCCTGGCCTCTGATAAAGCTGAAGTCTTCCTCTGAAGCTGTAGACCAGAATATGGAGCCTAGCGGAGGGGTGCTGTTCTTCTGACGATGTGGACTGTATCTGGGCCTCTGGGGTTTGCTGGAGTTGTGAGGAAGGGCTGGCTAGGGGAGGGTGATAAGGTGGGAGGGTATTGGGGATCAGAATCTGGGGGGCAGCAGCAGTTCAGCTAGTAGGAGGGTCACTCACCTACTCATGGACCGGTGAGGTCTGCACCAGAGCCAAAACAAATACTCCTAAGGGATTTTCAAAGGCTTTCAAAGAGCATCTAAGCCACGATGGAACAGACACTAACATGACTTGGAGAGAGAACATGCTGCTTCAGCTCGCCAGCCGAGGATGTCATCACATCCTATGCCACCAGGAAACCCAGCACCTGCCTCGTTCTGGGTCCTAGTGTCTGAATCAGGTCCTTGATCTCTGATCACAGCCTTCCTCGCTGTACCATCCCAGCCACCAAAATGGTGAGGTTATGTTTTTCCTCTGGCTGGTGGCCTAATGACAACAATCTATGATGGAATCCCTGGCAAACTTAGGACTTTGGTCAAATGTTTCTAGGTCTCGCCAGTTACAAAGCACAGATCATTTTTTCAGCGAGGCCTGACAGTGCATCCCCCAGCAGCATTTTCCGTCTAACGCAGGAAAGACCAGCATATCTCAGTAACTGTACCTTTATCTCTTCTTCCTTCTTTCTGAGTTTTAGAGCAGGGTCTCACTCTGTCGCCCAGCCTAGATTCAAACCCATAGCAATCCTTCTGCCTCAGTCTCCCTTGCACTGGATTACAAGCATGTACCACCATGCCTAGCTATATTCATCTTTATCTCAAAGAGTGTATTCCTGTTCTCAAGTTTCAGCCTTCAAATATGCATGTCCTGGGGATGTTGCAGGGACAGGTACACCAGCGGTCCACGCCTCTCTAAGGAGACCTGTTCGTACCTTCACCACACCACTCGGGAGCACACACTGTTCCTGGCACGTTGAGGCTTCTCTAGCGAACTTCCTTGGTTTGTTTCCTGCTTTTGCTAAGCTCGCTCCTGATCACCTGACTCAGCTGTGCTGTGGCTGCCTCCGTGAAGTCTGTCTCTACTGGTTCCAAATCTGTCACTGGCTCTGTCTGCCTGCCTCACTGAAGAATCTGTCGGCATTTGTCTGCTAGGACTGACGGAAGAGTGTACTTCGTACTGTGTGACTAGAGCCCAGACATGAGCCCCTCCCAGTTCTTCCGGCTGGAAGTCCCAAATCAAAGTGCTGTCAGAGTGGTGTGTGGTGGGACTGAGATGCCTGTTCCTGCGTTGCAGACGGTCGCTTACTCGCTGTGTCTTTCTTCCCAAGTTCCTGTGTACGTGCCCGCGCACGCGGAGGCCTGAGGGACCTTCAGGTGTCTTTCTTCAATGCTATCTATCTTGTTTTCTTGAGGCAAGGCCTCTCACTGGCTTGTTTTGGACCAGGAGGCTTAGGCTAGGCTGACTGGCAAGCAACCCCCAAGAGTCTACCTGTCTCTGCCTCTCTGGCACTAGGATTACAAGAATGTGCCACCACACCTGCCCCCCACTACCCCTCAGTCTCTGGGGATCTGACACGGGTCTTCCTGCTTGCATGGCCAGCATTTTACTGGCTCATTTTCTCCCCAGCCCTGATGTCTATTTTTTCAAGGAACCACTCCTGATAAATTAAGAGTTCCTCCCATGTTAGTTACTTTTCTTGACTTTGAGACCAAAAATCCCAGCAGAAACAGCTTAAGGGAAGAAAGGGTTATCTCCGCTCACGCTTTCAGAGGAAGGCTTGGTGGGGCAGCTTAATCCACTGGGAGCAAGTGGCAGCTCACTGTTCTAGGGAGCAGAAAGAGACCAGAAGCCAGGCCAGGCTGCAAGAGGCAAAGCTCACCCCCAGTGAGCCACCTCTTCAGGGTTCCACAACTTCCTAAAGCTGCACTAGTGGCTGGGAACCAAGTGTGCAAACATGCGAGCCCGTGGGCGACCTCACGTGACCTTACCCTCCAGTAAGCTTGTCTCCGGTAGCTGCTCTAGAAAGCAGGGCTTGCTTCCACAGACGCGGTTCTCCTGGCCTGGTTCAGTCCAAAGCCACTTCCTGTACTAGATTTGTAAGCTTTGTATGACTTGCACAATTATCTTTGCTTCCATCTCAGAAGTATTTTCTCTTTTAAAGCAGGTATAAAAGCTCCTCCCCCATGAGATGAGACTGTCCAGTTTCTCTCTATCGTGGTGACTGTAGCTACTTATCGCATGTTGTCTTTGAAAAATCCCTGTGCTCTGTAGATTCATCTGATCCCTACTTAACTGAACTGAGACAAAACGCCACCATGGTGATGAGAAAACTAAAAGGAAACTTGTCTAAGGTATAAGAACATGACAGAAGTAGCCAGGGTGACACTGGAGGTGACACAGGCCCTGATTCCTTAGTCTTACGTCATTCCTACTGACTATACTACAACTCTCATCTTATTTTAGACCCCTAGTGTAGGGGAACCTGATAGGTGTGATTTCCTTCTCCTTGTGTAAGATTCTAATTTGCTTCTCTGTTCTTGTGATGAAACACCTTTACCAAAAGCAACTTTGGAGGGATGGTTTATTTCATCTTACAGTTTACAGTCCATCACTGAGGGAAGCCAAGGCGCGAACTCGAGGCTTGAACTAGAAGCATCTTAGAGAGATGCTGCTGAGTGGCTTGCTTCCCCTGACTTGCTCACCGTACTTTCTTATGTAGCCCAGACCTGCTTTTCCAGGGATGGTGTGCGTACAGTGGACTGGACTCCCCTACATCAATTAGCAATCAAGAAAATGCTCCCACAGACATGTATCAGTTCAGTGGAGGCAATTCCTCAGATCGTTCATTTGTTCAATCTTCAATGAGACCATCCTCATTGTGTGTTCCTGATGCCAGCTTCCCTCTGTGTCTCTCTCCACAGAAGCCTAGCCTCCTCTGTGCGCCGTCTGTGTCTATCCTTCCCAGTCCTGCAAAACCCTCTCCTTCATTCTTCGACCTCTCTTTCTTCTGTAAGACCTTTCTTGAGGCTCCCTGATCCTGAGGGCTACCCCGTCATTTTCAGATACACTTTAATGTGGACTGTTTGCCCATTTCCACTTACTGTACAGACGGGATTTTTTTTTCTTTTGTTTTTTTGAGCTGGGGGTTTCACTGTGTAGCCCTGACTGGCCTGGAACTTGCTTTATAGACCGGTCTGGCTTCAAACTCGTAGAGCTCTACCTGTCTCTGCCTTCTAGTGCTGGGACTAAAGGCATGCACCTCATTTTCCATTCTAAGATGGGAATTCTTAGGGACTGAGACGCTGTCTTAAGTTCCTTGGAATCACACGAGCACCTACAAAGAGCCCATTGCTATGGAACTGCGATAGCATCTTCGGTTTCCTCTCTGAGGCTTAAGGAGATTTGCAGATGTTTCTCCTGGTGCTAGGGTCTCCTGCTTCCCTGGATGGACCCCTGTTCTCCCATCAGGAAAAGATGATCAGGGAAGCCTTTGACATTCCTTCTCCTGTCTATGCCGATCATGTGAGTGGGGCATAAACCTGTTATGCTAATATCCTCACAGATACGCATAAAAGGCATTTGTTCCTGAACTTAACCAAAATCTTGGAACAAAGGAACAGATCCGTATTGTAGACACACAGCACAAATGGCTTAGGCTGCCATCCTACGCAGAATCTTTCAGCAGCTTTTCCCTGAGGAACTTTCATTGGCTTTACTTTTTGTTTTTCTTTTCTTTTGGGGGGGCTGGAGGGACGAGGATACAGGATCTCACTATGTATCTTTGACTGGCCTGCAACTCACAGTAATTCACCTGCCTCAGGCTCAAGAGTGCTGGGATTAAAGGCCCCCAAGCCCTAGCCCCCCACCCACCCACCCCCACCCCCTGCTGGCTTTTTAATTTACTTATCAGTTTACTGACTCTGGCCTCAGTTCTTTGCTTATCTCCCCGTTCTGTTCCTCTTCCTAACACATTTTAGATGGTTTTTTATACAGCCCCCAGATGTACATACATAAGCAATCTAAGCATCTCTGACTCAGTCTGCCTTTCACCAAGGTGAGCCTGGGCTGTGCTGATTTGAGAGCAAACCTGCAATCCCGAGGCTTCCCAAGAACTGTGATTTTGCGCTCCGTGGGGAGGCTGTGGGCCCTGCTGCCTTTGCAGTGCTGGCTCTGGGCTATGAACTGCTTGCATTTCATAGCTATGCCAAGCGGAACAGCTCTGTCAGGGCTGCAGAGGAAGAGGAAGCTGGTGGGGCTCAGACCTCTCACATGGAAGCTCTCAACTTCACGTCATGAAAGTGAGTGGAGATGATGAGATGATAAACTCCCTTGCCGTAGGATATTACCCAGTTTCATCCTTCCTGGAGGGGCTCAGGTCGTGTTGTTGATAACCACCCACGTCCAGTCTCTCTCCCTCTCCTTGTCCCTCCCTAATGCCGTGCTGTTTTGAAATGTGTCGTGGATAGACTATCAATACATTTGTCATTATTTCTGTCTTTCACTACCACACATCTGTGATACCTGCCACCCCAATAGCTGGCGGCTGTGTAACAGCGTCCAGTATTCAGTGCGCCACACCTGCTCCTTTCGGCTTCCAGAGAGCGTCCCCTCTGCCCACACCGGAAGTTGTTGTTTGCCCTTCCCAACTTCGCGAGGGCTGGAAATAGTGTTTCCGGTGTGCCTTGCAAAGCTGCCTATCAGATATGGATGCCTGGTAGGGCCCATGATGATGCTGTTTGGTTTTAAAATGATGATGGGTAACACAGTTAAAAGAATTGCTTTATTCAGGCTGAGGTCTACCTTTTTTAGAAACAAACTCTTTCCTGGTTTTCTACGGTTAGTAAATAGTCTCAGTTGCATGAACCACGAGAACAGAACCCTTAAACCTGCTAGGATCCTCACAGACCCTCATCCATTTTGTTAGCCCACAGTATACATTATTGAGTCTAGGTCCCAGCTGTCCCCTGGCTCAGACACACGCTCCTTCCTATTGAAATTTGGTATTAAAATATCATCATTCAACCGCACTATCCACCAATGCACTGTTAACACCCTGGTGGAGAGTCAGGGCCAGAACTAATCATCCCCAGCAGCTAAGGCACACACAGAGAATGAATTAGTATTGACTGAATTCAAGAGAAGAGTTCTTGTCAATTGAGAAAGACAATGTAGGAGAGGCTTTCTTAGGTTGTTCCTGCAGAAGGTTCTAGAGATGACATTGAGCAGGTTGTATCTGCATAGCCTTGTCCTTCCTAGGCATAGTGTTCTGGGGAAATCTACTGAAGCAAGACCGTTCTTTATGTAAAACAGGCAAGAACTGATGTTTGTGGTTTGGTTTTGTTCCTATGTCCCAGTCATAGGCCTCTGTCTAGACAAGGAGAACGGTGGATTCATCCTCCGTCCTAACCAGAAATGTTCACTCAGAGGCAAAGGCACAGTTCTTGTGTGATTCTGCTTTTAAATCACGAATTTTTTTTCCTCACAAAAATGAGCAGTTGGGTCCCCAGAGCCACACAATCTCAGGAGGGGCAGTTTAGCAGGGGCTCTTCCCCCAAGAAGCTTATCCTTTCTGTATATTTCTGTAATGTCATCTTTCTGTTATTTTGTGGTTTTGACAAGACCTCTGACTCTAGCCCTGGCTGGCCTGGTGCTCACGGTGGGCTGGGTCCTGTTAGACCAATCAGTAGTCAGGACAATCCCTCATAGTTCTGCCCACAGACCAACCTGATCTAGGCAATGCCCCAGTTCAGGCTTCTCCTTGTCAGGTGACTCTAGACTGTTTCAAGTTGGAAGTTAAGGCTAACCGACAGTAGTGCAGGCTGGTGTTAAAGTCACAGCGATCCTCCTGCCTCAGTTTCTCAAATTCTGGGATTATAGACAAGCGCTATCACTTCTGGCTGTGAAACTCTCCTTTAGTTGTTCCTGGGTTCTTAATAAAAATGAATCATTAAATTGTTTACATTGAATTTCCAGTTCTCTAGTTGTACATTCTGTTTGGTTGGCAAGATATTTTTGTGGATTCCTCCATTAATGGGATTTATAGTAGAAACTTGGTAAATAATTCATTTTGTTTTTGCTCTTGCTTTAAAAAGAAATGGGAACCCAGCAGAGCAGACATAGCACACAGGCTATTTCATTTTGAAATTTTAGCAGTTTGAATGTAATTCATAGAGAAGGAGTTAAAAAGAAATCTTGTAATTGTTGATCACATTTAGCTCAAATAGCCCTCCCTAAAAGATAATTAGCTTTTGGAGTGATTCCAAATGGCTTCTTTGTTGCTTGTATTTGCAAAACATTTTTCCGCCGCTATGTCCGTATCTTGGAAAACACTTAAAGAGTTTGCTAGCTACATGATCAGAATCCATACAAATTGGAAATCAGTGGCTGCTTCTCATCTGTGATTTACTCTGTTCTCATTAAGACTATAACTTTAAAAACATGAATCTTAGTTTTCTTTTTTAGTTGGCACAACATTGCAGCTCTAGAAAACAAGCCGGGAAAGGAACTTGCGGGGCAAAGCAAACATACGGACTTCACATAAGAAACCCTACATAGAGTCAGCAAATAGCCTATGGGCCAAATGGAGCAGCTCTGTCACCTCCCCTCTATTTAAGGTTTTCATCATGGAAGATATCCGACACACACAAAAGGAGAGAAGGTGGCATGTGAACTCCCACGCAGTCATCAGTTGGGGCATTCCCAACCCTCAACCATCTGGTCCATTCTCCTCTCTTCCCTTCTTTGCCTGGTCAGTTATATTGAAGCAAATTCTAAATTGTGACTTTGATAAGCTCAATTAGTTTATTTCACATGGCGCTCTTCCGTCTTGTAACATTATCACATTTTAAAACTTAATAATGAGTTTCTGTTTCTGCTCTATTAATATTATAGTTTCTACTTAGTCTGGTACCACAGCCCGTAGAATGGTGTTCCCCAAATTCAAGATGAGTCTCACTACCTCATTTAAATCCCTGTGGAGGTGTCCTTTAGACACATCGACAAGCATGACTCCTCTGGAATTAGAAATCCTGTCCAGTCACAGAAACTCTGGTCTGACCTCTGTGCCAACCCAAGAATCCCTCCTGTGGGAGAGCTTTTCTTTGAGCCCTGAGATGACATTCATCTCACTCTTCCCGTTCTTTCAGATGAGTGTATCGTTTGCATTACTGTATTGTACAGTCCTTGGAGACAAGGTGTGACCTGTTTCTATTTAATTCCATATGGGTGTCATAAACAAACTAGGTTGCCCATCACTTACGGTGGTAAAAACAGGTCTTATTTAGTAACTGTTGACAATAAGGGCAAGATCTGAGTCCATTCTGATCTGTATGATCTGCTCACTGGCAGTTACTAAGTTAGGAGCCTGCCCCCCCCCCCCCCCACTGTACTGGAGACAGATGCCTTGGCCTTCCTCATTGGTTGCATTTTAAAGCATGGCTCTTAGGTCCTGGAGAATGATAATTCTGGGTGTGTTTGTTTGTTTGTTTAATAAGACATTTGTGTGTGTATGTGTGTGTGTGCGCGCGCATGCGCGCACCTGTGGATATAAAAATAAATTTGTTTGGAGGCCCCAGGTCACCTTCTACCTCAGAAGCATTGTCCATCTCCATTGAGATGGGGTCTCTCACTGGCCTAGAACTCACTAAGTAGGTTTTGCTAGCTGCCCACAGAACTCTAGGGATTGTCCTGTTTCCACCTGGCCAGCATTGGTGTTACAGGAGCTTGTCACCGTGCCTGGCTTTTTAAAGTGAATTCTGGGGATCAAATTTGGGTCTTCATGCTTGTATGCCAAGGATTCTGCCTACTAAGCTGTGTGTGTGTGTGTTTTCTCCAACTTTAAGGTACACACAGACACAATCCTAAACCCCTTTTATAAACAGCCTACAGGGATGCTTAGAGAGGCCCTGTCAGGTGTTGACTAGAACAAATTCTCTGCTCAGCCCTCCAGTTTCTCAGGCAAGCATTTTAATGGAGATTGGGACATTCAGATCCTCTCAGCATGTGGCTTTTTGTAGCTAGAAGCCCTGTGGTAGTTGCTCACTTCCTAGCACAAAGGTTTGGATAGATCCTTTCTGTACTGAGAGCCCTGAATTTTTCAAGGACCTTGGATGCTGCCTAATAACTGTGCAGGCTCAGGGAATTTGGGTGAACTCACTTTCCTCTAACCCCAAAGAAGACATTTGAGTAGAATGCCATCTACTAGACCTTAGAGCCTTGTCCTAGGCAGGAAGTGGGGATGAGAAGCCACCCATCGACTTCCTGCCCCCATATCCCCTACCCTACCAACTATGAATAAGATACTTAATTTCCCTACCACAAATACTCTACTTTCTGAAATAGTTTACTCTGGACCACTCTGCTATCAAGATGTATTGTAGATTCTGGGCAATAGCTTAGATGAGATGCTCTGAGAGGCAGGGTTTCCCACAAAGCAAGAGTGTGTTTGCCATTTGCCTTCATCAGGGTTTCCTTCATGACGTTTACCCTATGTTTTGTGTATTTACTTGTGTGATGAATAGAATTATCTTCCATGGAAGCTATGTCTTGTTTGCTCTCTGATGAAGTCAGCACCCAACACAGTGGCTAGAAACTGTGAGATAAGTTCCCAGGTGATTAATGTAACAACTTGGAGTCTTTCCCTGAACTCCTCTACCACAAACAGCGACAGAAGAGACGTGCCATTTCCCAAAACTCTGGTAAGCGAGTGTTTGCAAACTGTGGGAAGTTGTATTTCACAACTGTTCTCTTCATAGGTTCCTTACCTATTCCTACCTCCTGGCCTTCAACGTATGGCTTCTGCTGGCTCCCATCACCCTGTGCTACGACTGGCAAGTGGGCAGCATCCCTCTGGTGGAGACCGTATGGGATGTGAGGAACCTTGCTACCCTCCTTCTGGCAGTGGCGATGGCCTTACTGAGCCTGCACTGCATGGCAGCCTTCAAGGTAATCTCTAAGAGTGAACGGGTCCTCATGTTGAAAACATCTCAGTCACCGCCACTCCTTTTTGGAGTGGGGGTCTGGGTCAAAATCACATGTTACTTTCTCACAGAGCTTTGCAAATTAAGTTTTCCTAATAGGTAATATATATTTAAAAGTCTTTAGCAGGGTTAATGGACCAGGCCTATCTTAATTTTATCGTATCTTTCTTTAAAAGATTTGTTTTTATTTACGTGTATATGTATGCGTCTCTATGTGGGTACACCACGTGTATATGGATGCTTGTGGTGGCCAGAAAAAGGTGTCAGATCCCCTGGAGCTGGGGTACAGGTGTTGGGAGCTGGCTGACAGGGTGCCGGGAACCAAACTTTACTCTCCTTGAAGAGTAGCCATTTTTCTTAGCCACTGAGCCATATTTCCAGCTCTGTATAATTTCTTTGATTATGTCTAGATACTTTGTAGAAAATAAAAATTTCCTCCTGGTATGGTTGGCTAATATTTGAAAGAATTTATTTGATAATGTCATCATAAATGAAATCTTAAGAAATAATATACTTACAAATGTTTAAGGTATGATTGAGACTCCATATCCACTTAATTATATTAAATTTGATGGTTTCTTCTCCGGTCAGAACAAAATATAAAACTGAACAAAATTATTGAGTTCAATCATTTAAAAAAATGATCAAAGGTAGAAGAATCTAGAAAGTATTGATTGACGGGAAATTTCCACTACATTGATGAAATACTTCTCACCTGGGTTATTCTCGTCCTCCCAGACTTGGTGATAAAAATTCACAAGTCTCCTGGCTGGAAGTAGCTGATTGAATTGTGGAGAAAAGCAATAGCAGCTAGAAGTTTTGTTTGTTCAGTGTTTTGAGACAGACTCCTGCAGCTCAGGCTGACCTTGAACTCCATTTGTGTCTTCAGATGACCTTGAGCTCTTGATCCCCCTGCCTCCGTGTTCCTAAATCCTGGGATTACAGGCTACTGTTGGCCAGCAGTTAGGATTTAAGGAGGAGATTGTGTAAGTGAGGAACTGCAGATTGCTGCCCAAAAGCCTCTCCAAGTCTTACAATGACAGCTAGGCCATTATATGCGGATGTGAAACTGTGGAGCATGAGACTTGTTTGGGGCAAGTCTGAATGAATTCTTTCCACGCACGCAGGTTCAGCAGCAGAGGGCAGACATTCACTAGTGGGAGTTATCTCTATATAATTTTTGTTCAAATCATTGGCTGCCACAAAACCAACCAGGCACAGCAGAGATACCCAGAGATCCACACAGAAACCAAAACCAAAACAAAGAAACAATAGCAACAATTTTAAAACTCTGACCAAAAATCTCAGTATTCTCAAAAAATACAGGACTGGGAGATGACTCGGCTGTCACGGTACCTTCGGTGAAAGTATGAAGTCCGGAGCTTGGGTTCCAGGGTGGCTGTGGTATTGGCACCAGGGAAGTGGACACAGGAGGATCTCTGGGTCTGCTGGCCAGACATTCCAGCCAGCCAGTGACATATGCGTCCTCTCTCTTCGGCATATTGTGGGCTCGTGGAACAATTTCATTGTTAACTTCCTGCAGACTGTCCCTTCCCGTGCACTGGCTGCCCTGTCTTTGCTCCCAGCAGAGGTTCTGCAGAGCTAATTCTGTCTCCTGCTTCAGTGTTGGGTCCCCCTCATTCTCCCGTCTCTCCTCCTCCTCACTTCTGCTCTCCCCTCTTCTTTTCTTCTCTCCCCATCTTCCCTTTCCTCTTCTTCCTTCTCCTCTGTATTCTCCAGGCAGACGTTCAAGCTTCCGTGACCGAATGTGGAGAACAGCCTAGAATTTTTTTTTTCATCACTGGCTCAAGTTCTTTCTAACAACAAAATTCAAAGTAAAATCGTTTTCTTAATAACTAATTTTAAAGTTATTAGTTTGCCCTCACACTGTGAGCTAGTCTCGCTGAGGGTATGTCTGTACTGCAGGGAGAAAGACTAGGCCATCCATGAAGGAGTTTACACCAGGAGACTTGTGAGATAAACATACCCTGGGGCTTGTCTTTATGGCTTGTTCAAACTTCACAGCCTTAGGAAAGCACCCCATGTTTAGGGGGCTTCTTCCCACTGGGTCTCCTCTTATTAACTTCCTTCCTATGACCAGTCCTCTAAAATAGCCTCATGAGTGATGGAGAGTGCTGCCCAGTGGTTTTCAGGAGTAATGTGTTTGATCTGGACTCTTTATGTCATTATCACAGTATGCCTTGAGATTTTAAGGACTGCTAATGACTTCTTGAGGAATCCCTATAGAAGGAAAACTGGGTAAAAAGAGGACAAGGAAAGGTGGTCACCTGACTTGGCTGATGGCCCACAGTGACAAAGATCGGTCATGAAGTAGAGGTCCCAACCTTTCTGCCCCTCCTCTGAGCGTGGGCCTCTGAGGGTTTTATTTTTCTTTTCTGGCAGAGGTCGGAGGTTTGTACCTATCTGTGTTTCTACCCCACTGTCTGGATGGTTTCCTCGAGATCAGGACAAGTCACAGACTGCAGCTCTGAGACCTGGGAAGCAAGCCTCACCCTGAGGCTCGTAGGGAGGGGCTGCTGTAGCTGCAGCACTGAGGCAGTGGGGGCTTGAGGTGGCCTCCTGTGGGGAGGAAGCCACTGCACCCCTCCCCTGAAGAGGTGGCTGCATTCATTCCTGGGACTTCTGGTGCAGGAGAATTGTCCGTATTCTTTCAATCATGATTTAAATAAATGCTGATTGGCCATTAGCCAGGATGTATAGGTGGGACAACCAGACAGGAAGTGGAGGTGGAGCAAGGAGAATAGGAGAATTCTGGGAAGCAGGAAGCTCTCTTGGCACTCCTGCCCGGACCACTGAAGAAGCAGGATGTGACCTGCCCCGCTGAGAAAGGTACTGAGCCATGTGGCTAACATAGATAGGGATAATGGGTTAATATAAGCTACAAGAGTTAATGGGAGGCCTGAGCTAATGGGCCAATCAGTTTATCATTAATATAGACTCTCTGTGTAATTTCTTTGGGACTTGCCAGCTATGGGACCTGGGCAGGACAGAAACCCCAACAAGAAGGCCCATCATGTTACAGACTTCCTTTAATGTCAGCTCCCGACCTTGCTTTGCTTCTTGCTAGTCTACATCACAATCCTCATCCCTCTGCTCCTCAAAGAGTAGGCACCAGGGATGCAGAGATTCCCCCCTAAGGTCTCTAAGTAGGGTCCCATATTCTCAAGGAGGCGGGACTGGAGTAAGGGCAGCCGTTGGAAAGGGTTATCTGCGCCTGGACATTCCCAGACTCATTGAGAATAGGAATCAGAGCAGTCAAGTGGACAAGCCCCACAGACAGACAGACAGACCAAAGAAGGCACACCTTGCTGTTGCTTTTTTCTATTTTAAGGAACAAGACATTTGAAGCTTTGCCGCCCGTGTAATCTGCCACAGTTCTAGCCTTGAAACAGAAATTAGCCAACCCTGCGGCACAAAAATATTCTGTTGTAGAGCCATACAATGGAACTTGACATGACTCCAGATTGCTAGGAGCTATTTTGCTTTCTGCTCATTCAAATAATAGGCTATCATATTATTGTGACACGTGGATCACTGGGTTCTAGAATGCCCCTTACAAAACCTGATGAGGTAAACATTGTGTTTCAATACAGTGACTATTGAACTAGCAGTGAGCCTGGAGGGTGAAGATGCCATCTAATAGCGAGTGGTCTGCGCCTACGCTGCCTTTCCCTTCCCTTCTGCTGGCTTCTCTCCGTTCAGTTCCCATTCTCCGCACACCACACTTTCCCACTCGCTCACAGACGTTCTTCTCACGGGACGATAGGGACTCGGTCTTTCCTAGCTCACGACCGGTCTGGATGGTGCGCTTGGGCCCCTTGGCAGTCGGGGCTCCAGATTGTGCTGCCAAGGTCCTGTGTTCGAGGTCAGTTCCGAAGCAGGCTCAGCCAGGGCATCTTTCCAGCCCCTGTCTCACTAGCTCCTCCTTCTGCCGCCTTGTTAACCGTGGCCACACTGATCCCGGGCCTCGGTCTTCCACCTCAGTAGTTATCTTTTCTGTTTGCCCTTGACCAGTGCTCCAGAACTGGACTCTCACCTGTAACCTTTCTCCAAGGTGATTTTGAAAGTAAGCTCACCCTTTTCCCTCAGACAGTGAGAGGAGAGACAGGTGCCACGGTGGACCGTCCTCAGAGACCCTCCGCTGCTCCCCCTCCCACATTTCAGGTCATTGCACCGCCCTGCGTGGTAAAGATGTGGCTTCTCTTCTGTGATTATGATTTCATATGGTAATCACGCTTTGAATTCATGGCCACATACCTCACATGAAGCCTGGTCCTCTGTGCTGGAGGTGTAAGAGGAGAGCTACCCCAAGTCCTCAGAGGAGGAGAGGCCAGGGTGGATAGTGAGCTCTGCTGTTCACCCGTGTCTGTCACCTCCCCTCCTGCACCATGCTGTAAGGTCAGACCAGGGCACCCTGTGCCTTCTGACACAGCCCAGCAGCCCTCACAGGGGACACCGAATATATCCAACTGTTTGCAGAGTCTGGTCATTGTCATGGTCACTATCATCCTGAAAATGTCACAGCACAACTCTAGGAGTACAAAAGGGATCCTGTATATAAATAGCAGAGAGTCAATACAAAGAAAGCCACTGACTGCTTCTTTTGTCTGTTGCTCAAGACCAAGGCTTGTTCAAACAGTCAGAATGTATATGAAGTTATTTTTATTTATGAGCATCTACCCTTGACCTCACCCTTATCCAGCCTCCCTTCATCCCCAGTGACAGGGAACATCTGCCTGCTCACCTGGGCAGATCAGGGAGCAGAGATGGGGCGGGAAGATCAGCCAAGGCCTTCCACCCAGCCACCCACTTCCTCCAGCTGGACTCTGCCTTCTAAAGAGTCAGCCTCCCAGAATAGCTGGGTTCAAACACCCGAAACTGTGGGTGACATTCCTAATTCAAATCATAGAACAGACACCACCAAAGAAATAGGCAGAGTTTGTGTGTTTAGATGTCACAGAAGGGCAGGAGCGAAATCACTAATTTAACTGTATAAGAGGGGGCATGGTAAAGAAACTGCTGACATAACCTTTCATGGCATGGTTAAGGGAAAGGTTTTTTTATTGTGCATAAGAGAGAGAAAATATCAAGAGGCATCTGGAAGAGTCCAGAGCAAAGAGAAAAGGAAAGCAGCCTGGGCATGGTCAGGGCTGTAGCTGTATTTGAGAGAAAAGGGAGAATGGTAGAAGAGATTATAGTGTAGAAAGAGGGAAGGAGAGAGAGAGAGAGAGAAGGGGGGAGAAGAGTGTGTATAGTCAGGGTATAAGGAGAGCAGGATCTAAGGTGAGAAGGGCCGGGATGAGATCATAGTCTTTGTGAGTAGGAGCTGAGGAAGCCAGAGGCTAGCATGGACTTTGATCTGTAGCCACAGGGATATATCAATGGAACCATATGTCCTTTCTGCCAGAAGCAAGGGAAATGACTCCTTCTAGCAGATGGCTTCACAAGTTCCTGAGGAATGCTGGCTTTATCTAACCATCAGAAATCCTCTCATGGCCCAGTTTGAGCTCATTTCTAGACACATGAACAGCTCAAAAAACCTAACATTAACCAGCTAACCCCGGCAGTCATAGCTGAATGCTAATGAAGAGTTGGAAGAGAGCGGCTAGCATCAGAGAGTAGCTAACGCTGGAGTCACACCTTCACGGTCTTCAAACTTGAGTGATGTGATGAATGTCTTTAAAGGTACTTGAAATTTTATCAAAAACTGATTTTCTTTAAAAGAAAGAAAGAAAAGCAGTTCTTTTAAGGGTACTGAGACTGAGTCTGGGGTCCCCAGTCTTCGTTTTCCTTTTGCGACTGCTTCTCAGTCCTCCTGCTGTTGTTGCTGCTAACTCCTCTGTGGTATAGCAGGAAACACACTAGAAATGTCTTTTTATTCAGTGGCTATCTGAAAATCAGAGCCCCATAGCCAAGCCTTTCCCACTGCTTTCTGTTTGGGGATGATGGTTTATGCTCTTGTAAAGTTCCTCTGCCTCCTTCCTCTGGAGTCGAAACCTACAAATCATGTTTCCAGGTGTGCTGTGTGATGTGGTCTGCCTGTTCCTGGCACTCTCTGCTCTGCCTTTGATCTGGGCCCACAGGAGTTTTTCCACATCATTAAATAATTTTCTTTATCCTCTCCCTTCACAGGACAATCACACTGGCACAAGTCACACTGTTTAATAAGCAAACAACCCACCTACCGCTCTGATGTTTATGCCTCAGTTGGAAGGCTCACTGAGTGTCTTAGCAGAAGAATTGGTGTTGCGTATTACTAACAGAAGTTTTTATCCAACACCAGCAGCTTCATTTGTTTTTCTCGATTTGTATGCTGTGTGATTCTCAGTGAACTCTAGTATCCACAGTGGATGCCCTGATTTAGTATTTTGAAAGGTAATCTTCACTTGTGTGTGCATGTGTATATGTGCATGTGCAGGTATGTGCACATGCAGAAGACAGGTTGATAGTGAGCACTCATATGTACATGTGCAGGTGTGTGCACACGCAGAGGACAGACAGGTTGATAATGAGCACTTGGATGTGCATGTGCAGGTGTGTGCACACACAGAGGACAGACAGGTTGACACTGAATATCTTACTCAGTCACTCCCTACCTTATTTCTTTGAAGCAAATCTCTTACTGAGTCTGGCACTCACTGGTTAGGTTATCTGACTGGCCAACAAGCCCCAAGCCCCTCCTGTCTCTACCCTCAACAAACACTCACCACTGTGCCCAGCTTTAGATATGGGTGCTGGGGATCAAACTCAATTCCCCGTGCATACACAGAAAGCACTCTGATGCTTGTACAAGCTCCCCAGCCCTATAATCTTCTTTTTAACACTTGTTATTTCTCTTACTTTAATGAATGGCCATGCTAGGGAACTAACCTATTATCACGTAGCTGTAAGATACTTCCTATAATTTTAAACTTAAAACCTTAAAGATATTTTTACAACTCCTCAAACCATCCAGCCCTTTCTGTTTCTATCAGAACATAGCATTGTCTTTAAAGGAGCATATTCTTTTTCATCTTGTTCTCGGCCATGAAATATGAAATCATGAGTTTCAGAGTTAAACGTAGCAGAAACAAACAGCTGAGAACAAAAAGCCTGTTGTGTTGTTTATTGAATTGGAAAATATGAGACAGGGTGGATTACCAGGTTCTTTAGAAGGTGGGGGTCTTAGTACCCAGGAGGTGAAGGAGTTCAGCATGGGAATAGCTACCCCTCATTAAAAGGGAAATAACAACATTTTATGTGTGCATTGCCTAAAGAGCAGAGGGCATTGGAAGGCAAGTTTGTAATGGGAATCTTAGTGTTTCTGTCTCTGTTCTTACCATGGTACGTCCTATGGATCTTCCTTCTTACTGATAGTGTGTTAAGGATAAATGGAATCATGTTTAGGGCGTCTCACCACGATAAGCAAGTAGTAGAGAGTGCTGTCTGTATGTGCGTCTCGTCTCAAGTCCACCATGCCCGATTAACTGCTGAACAAAGTCATCGGTCTTTTTCCCCAACAGCCTTTTCCCCCTCAGTGCACTCTACTGTTGGCCTGAGCCAAAATTCTCGAGGCTTCCTCTCTGGGCCTCTTTCTCTTCCTTCTCTTCCCCTGACTCCAGCATCTGCTTAGTTCACGTCGGTCATACTGTGAGCACTTTCCCACGCTCTCCATGCCATTGCCTGGCCCAAGGCTTAAGCCCTAGGTTATTGCTCCGGCCTGGCTGTCCTCAATTCTGCCTTGTGGTCCGGCCCGTTCGCAATACAGAATTTTTTTTTTCATTCTGTAGACTGTTAGTGATCACCCCCTTTCCTTCTCACCCCAGTGTGTGTGTGTGTGTGTGTGTGTGTGTGTGTGTGTGTGTGTGTGTGTGTGTGTGTGACAGTGTTGCTGTGATGGTGGCGTCAGGATGTGTCCGGGCTACTACAAAGCCATCTGTTACGCTAGCCTAGGAAGGCAGTATCAGTTCCCCTCTTTATGAATGGCCATTTCCAAAGGTGAGCAAAGTGACACCACACCCAGAATAGTAAAAGCTGTTTCACCCGCTTCACTGCTGGGTAGGAGCAGAGATCTGGTGGAGTCCCGGTGCCCTGCTGTGTGGTCACTACAGAGGGCACCTTTCCTGGAAAACTCTGTTCTTAGTTTTTGAGACATGGTTTCTTGTAGCCCAGGCTATCCTGGAGCTAGTAGGTTGTTTTGTTTGTTTGTTTTTTCTGATTTTAGGCCCCCATATGTTAGGGTCACAAATGAGTTACCAGCCCTGGGTCATGGAAGATTCTGATAGGAGGGCTGGAGGGCAGAGGGTGGATCCCCTGGAGCTTCATGGAGCCAGCAGGTTCCAATAAGTGATTGCATTTGGGCAGAATCTTGCCAAAGGCATAATTTCGTTCCTGGAACCCATCTGGCTCTGGTTGTCAGAGGCCGCCAGTATTTACAGGAGGAGCTGGTGAGTTCAAGTGGCCAAGCTGGCTGTGGGCTTGTAACCCAGGAGTCTGACGTTTGGTATTGAGCAGTGATTAATTGGGAAGAAAGAGCATTTACTAATGTTGCCCTCCTTGGCGCTGCCCTGAAAGTTCCCTCTGTTCGAGGCACCACAGCTTGTTTGGATTTGAGTAACTGGCAGGTAAACCCGTTTAGGCTCCCATACGTCAGCGTCTTCACTTGAGAACAACCGGACACCAACGCTTGTAAAGAAGCATATTACGTTGGTTTTTCTGTTTAGAATGTTTTTCTCTTGGGATCTCACAAGCATCCCCCCGCCAAGGAAAACATGACCCCACTGCACGACTTGGGCCGGCATCAGGCCCCACCTTTCATCAAGTGTCTTCTCCCTAAACGTTCGCATGCTTGACAGAAATGGGCCCTTGGGTGGGCGTGTCTTCTGTGCTTTGGCACAAAGAAAGGGGCACATTGGTATGTTCATGTCTGAACTCGGGAAATTACAGGTGTTTGAAACCTCTACATCACAGAGCCTTGTGCTCCACCCTTCTTTGCCCCCACCATTAGTTCAGGAAATCTAAGCCGTGGTAAAGTTGAACCCACAGTGAAAAGTGAGGCGGGACTGCCAGGTGGGTAGCTCGTGAAAGGAGCCCGTTAGCTGCCTCTGTGAGAACAGATCGTCCATGAGGTGTTCCCCACCACGCAACTCGGAGGCAGGACAATGGGACGTGTCCCCTGATTTGCAGCCCATTTTGGTAGAGACAACATTTTGATTCTGGATGAGGACGCTAACTGGGAACAGAAACTAAGTCTACCTGCTAACGCCCGAATCTCAGCGTACTCTTCCTGTAGCACTCAGGAAAGGGGGTCCCTGTGCCATCCATGCACAGAGTGACCTGAAGTCAGCCAGACCCACCTCTGCACTTTGTCTGATAAAGCACGGTGAGCCGTTGCTAAGAGATGCCTCCCATAAGCCAGTTGGGTCTTCACTAGGAGAACACAGCTGCGTACCTCTTATGTCTCCTCCTCCTCATTGATCCCAGAGTACAGAACAAGTGTCCTTTGAGGCAGTTCCATGTGGGCAGATGAACCACAGCCCTCAGCAAGTGTGACAAGAAAGGCGTGTTCTCTTTTTCTTGGTAGAAAGATGTCAGTGGCATCCTGTATTAGGGGGAGGGGTACCTACCTAGGAGATGTCAGTGGCATCCTGCATTGGGGGGAGGGGTACCTGCTTAGGAGATGTCAGTGGCATCCTGCATTAGGGGGAGGGGTACTTGCTTAGGAGATGTCAGTGGCATCCTGCACTCGGGGAGGGGTACCTGCTTAGGAGATGTCAGTGGCATCCTGCACTCGGGGAGGGGTACCTGCTTAGGAGATGTCCATGGTATCCTGCCTTGGGGGCAGTGCCTGCTTAGTAGAAGTCTCCACACAAGTGTGGTAGGTAAGAAATCATCTCTGCCGGTCACACATATCCATAGGACAAAGGGACTTAGGAAACAGTTCTGATTCCTGCTCTGCCTGCTTCCTCAAGAGCCAGTCACCATCTTGCTATCTAAATCCATCCTTGATCCTCACTGAATCCTTACAAAGAGAAGAATGATGAACCTTTCCACCCTTCCCTCCCTTACTGGGACACTCTTGTGAAGTTAAGTTTGTTGACTTTGGATTCTGTGGCTACTCAAATTTGGATCTGGAATATTATCCAAAGGCCATGTATTCAAGGTGTGGTCCCTAGCCTGAAGCACTAAAGGGACCTAGCTGAGCTTTCAGGTAGTAGGTTAGAGGAAGGGAATTGGGCCACTGGGGGTGCCCACTGGGGCTTTGGCTACACTTGCTCTTTTTGCGTTTTGGCCACTATGGTGGTCTTCATCCTTGCAGTGATGGGCTACCTTCCCATTGGACCAAGAGCAGCAATCTGACGAATGATGGACCAAAACTTCCAAAACTGTGGAAAGCAAACCTTCCATCTTTCCCATAGATTACTCAGGCATTTTGTTACAGAGGTAGATACCTGACTAACACAGCACCCTCCTTGGGTCACGGCCATTGCCATTCTACCAGCCAAGCCTGGGCACATGTGACCCGCTTCCTGAAGCCTAGGTATCCGGTGAGGTCCGACTGTATTCCTCCTCACTCCTCCTCACTCCTTCTCACTCCTCCTCACTCCTCCTCACTCCTCCTCACTCCTGAGGCCCTTCTGTCCCAGTGAACCCCGAATGTCAATCACATTACATTCCCAGAAGAGCCATGCTCAGCAGTTAGTAAGTTATCGACTATCGAAGAGGTAAATTTAAAACAAGATTGTAAACTTCCAAAGGCCATTGTCCCCCAGCTTTCTCTGCATCTCTGTGGTCACTACAATTTCTTGGCTGAGGACAGTTCCATCACAGTGTTTAATTTGTCATGTCTAAAGTGGTCATCTCCCCCACAGTCCTTTTCAGGTATACTGATTTATTATCTCAGGTATATTTATTATTTCAGGTATATTGATTTATTAGTCAGTAGCCAAGGTCTGTGAAATCTGCCTTTAAAAAAATATTAGTGTGTGTGTGTGTGTGTGTGTGTGCATAAGCCTGCACCTGTATGTGCACGTGTGTTACCTG
Organism: Ondatra zibethicus; assembly: GCA_004026605.1. NCBI lineage: Eukaryota > Metazoa > Chordata > Mammalia > Rodentia > Cricetidae > Ondatra > Ondatra zibethicus. The sequence continues at coordinate 96,299 of PVIU01005128.1, forward strand.
CACCTGTATATGCACGTGTGTGTACATGCATGAGCTTGCACCTGTGGGCATGCGTCTGCGTGGAAGCCAGAGGACAGCTTGTCGGTGTCTCCTATGGATCCCTGCTGTCAAACTCGGGACGTCAGGCTTGGTGGAGGCGCCTTTACACATTGAACCATCTCATTGACCCCAGAATGTTACATCTGAACTGGCTCCAGTCAGCGAGCATGTGTATGTTATGTCTGGTCTCGGACACTGGATTTCAGGGGAGTAACGATCACCTCAAACCATTTCTTGATTCCCTCGAGCAGAACGTGTGACGAGGAGCAGTGAGTGCTGTGTAGGCTGTAGGACCCCTGAGCTTGTGTTCCTCTGATGGACGCCCTCTGTTAGATGCCCTAAGGGGTGGCCTCATCTGGCTTCCTCCACACTGACACATCCACCTGCTGGCGGTGTCTCTACCCTGATGTTTCTACCTTCACCTGGAGTTGGCTGTAGAAGGACGGCTTCGGAGTTAGTCAGGTGTCAGGCATTTTGTTCTGTTTTGTTTGTGGCTAGGAGGAGTCTCTCGAACTGGAAAGATGACTTGGTGGGTCAAGCACTTATGAAGCTCTGAATTTGGACTTCCAGAATCATATAAAAGTCCAGCGTGGTGGTGTGTACTGATAACCCCAGTGCCGAGAAACAGCCAGGTGGAGCCCGTGGGCTCTGTGGACAGCCAACATAAGCCAAGCATTGAACTTCAAGTCCCCTGAAAGACTGTCTCAAAAATAAAATGAGCTGTAGAGAAAGACCCCTGTCTGAGCTCTGCACTCTACACAGGACTTACTGGTGAGCACACACTTCTTCACATGCCTGCACACACATATACAGCGGGGGTGGGGGGAGTGGGGAGTGCGGGGGAGAGAAAGAGATTGGACTTGAATTCTCAATCGTCCCGTTTGAACTTGTTTGAACTTCCCAAGTGCTGGGATAGCAAGTGTGCACTGCCATGCCTGGCTTCCAGCCCTTAGTTTGAAACCTTCACTCCTGCTGACTGAACTGAGAGGTAAGTGCTGAAAGCCACACCCTGAAATTTAGTGGCAGCCTTCCCCAGCATGCACCTGTTCCTGCTTCTTCCTGTCCTCCACTAACACAGCCTAGCAGGTGGCTTCTATTGACCTCTCAACACGACTCATTCTGTGGCTCACAGAGGGATTTATAAATTGAGTAGAAGGTATCTCATCTTGCCACTTCCTTCCAGTATAACCCTTTCCAAAACAAAAATGCGTAGGTTTCACTGCCTGTTTTCATGTTTGCTCAGAACCAACGCTGCTGATGAAGACAGTCATGTCTGACTTCCCCGTGTCTCCCTAAATTAAATATTTTCATCCTAATTGGGTGAAGATTTATTTTGCAGGATTTTCTGCTTTGCTGACTTTTCTGAACTCCTTCCAGATGCTTCCCTAGCTTAAAGCAAATGCATGTTTTTGTACTTATTATCACGTAAGTTACCTTTGAAGATGCCTGAGTTAATTTTTCTTTAAACGTTTAACAACACGTTTAAGCAAAAATCTGACTTTACATTTCCAAGTAAAATTATAAATTATCTTATGCTCAGAGTAAGGCCGCCTGAGCAGCTCGGCCTTCCACCTCATTTCACCCTGCGGAGTAATCGTGTAATTGTACACTTGAACAAGATAAGAAATAGAAATCTCCGGAACCAGTGCTGGCAAGAAAGTTCAGACCGCTAATTAAATACAAATCAAACACTATGCTTTATTTGGGGAAAAAAAAAACCTAGATTCAAAATCAAAGACTAGAAACCCAAAATGTCGGTTTTGAATGCTGTGATTCAGTCCGCCTCCGGCTCTGTTCATTAGGAACCTGGCAGTGCATTTTGGCCAAGAGTCCAGGGTGGGGAAAGGCAGTGTTGAAATTGGCTGAGCGAAGGCGTGGAGTTATGCGCTCTCCGTTTGCCTCCCAGGGAGTATAATCTCTGCATTCGTATCCCCCTTTTAGCTTTTACTCTGTGAGCATTTACCAGGAAATATCTGTGCTCAAGAAAGGCAGGAAATGGCACCACCAGCCTGAGCCCGGCAGAGTACAGGGCAGCCGCGCTGCTCTGCCACAGCTGAACTCATTCCTCTAACATCAGACTAGGAGAATTCACGGCTGTCCAGCCTGAGAGATGGAGTGTGCTCATCTCCTCGGAGGCTATCCTTGACCCTTCCTCTTAGAGCGTTGTCAGGGGTCCTGGCTGAGTGTGTAGAATTAGGAAGGAGGCAGCTGTAACCAGCCCCCAGGAATCAACTTTAAATTGTGTGTGTGTGTGTGTGTGTGTGTGTGTGTGTGTGTGTGTGTGTGTGTGTGTGTGTGTGTGTGTCAGAGAGAGAGAGAGAGAGAGAGATTGAGCACACGCGGAGGCCAAAGGACAAGTTTGCCTGTCATTCTTTCGGCACCATTCACCTTGTGTTGTGACACAGGGTCCCTTACTGGCCTGAAATTCGTCAGGTAGGCCTGTCAGGTTGTCTAGTGAACCCCAAGGGTCTACTCATTTCCACTCCCCCTGCACTGAGGTTGCAGGAAGCTAGGACGTCTAGCTTTTCCCATGGGTGTTAGGTCCTCATGCTGGCAAGGCAAGCATTTATTGACTAAGCCATCTCTCCAGACCCCATAATTATGGTTTTTATGCAGCACTATAAATTTTTATAGCTTCGTTGATCTTAAAAATGAGAGATTTACCAAAGGGCTGAAGCCTGTCAGGAAAGCAGTGGTCAACACCATATGGAGACAGGAACGTGTGTGCCCGACTACGTCTCCGCTTCTCTCCCTGCCGTCTTCTCTCTGCTGCCCTGAACCAGAGAGCCAGCAGGAGCCCAGGCTGAGAGCTGTAGCTGTGGAGAACGGATTCACCTGGGTTTTGATAACAATATCTGAGGCAAACTCCTTTTCTCTCTCTCTCTCTCTTTTTAACATAAACATCACATGGCATTACTTTTATTTTAATGTCCCCTTTCTTTAGTAATTCTTCTCACAACACCTAATGATTATATGTGTTCCCATCCCTTAGCAAATACACATAACTCCTCTGTTAGCTATCCTTGCTGCCGTTTGTCCTTCCTTCCTGGCTTCTATTTTTCCACCTTCAGGCATTCCTAGCAAATTTCCATCATTTACTTTTTATTTCCAGCTACACATGTTTCTTTTCTTCCTTCCTTCCTTCCTTCCTTCCTTCCTTCCTTCCTTCCTTCCTTTCTTTCTTTCTTTCTTTCTTTCTTTCTTTCTTTCTTCTTAATTGATTTTATTGGGCTCTATATTTTTCTCTGCTCCCCTCCCTGCCTCTCCCCTCCCCTTCAACCCTTTCCCAAGGTCCCCATGCTCCCAGTTTACTCAGGAGATCTTGTCTTTTTCTACTTCCCATGTACATTAGATCCATGTATGTCTCTCTTAGGATCCTCATTGTTGTCTCGGTTCTCTGGATTTGTGATTTGTAGGCTGGTTTTTCTTTGCTTCGTGTTTAAAAAGCACTTATAAGTGAGCACGTATGATAAATGTCTTTCTGGGTCTGGGTTACCTCACTCAATATGATGTTTTCTAGATCCATCCATTTGAGGCAAACTCCCTTTAAGAGAGGTTTGTTTGGCTTACCATTTTGAAAACTCGGGTTTTGGTGAGGGTTCCCTTGGACTGTATCATACCGTGGAGGAAGTGTGCTTATAGCTCTCATCTGTGTGGTCCTCCTCATGAAGTCTAAAGGGCTCACTCATGGAGCTCATGCTAATGATCACATCAAATCTAATCACTTTGCAGGACCCCACCTCTGAAGGCCATCATCAGGATATGTTTTCATACTCTTAATACTTTAAACACGAGCCTTCGGATTAAGCTCCTGCCTGAGTCTGGAGGAACAATCAGTATTCAAAGCCTAACACAGAGATTCTAGGCAGGAGCTGTGCCATAGACAGACAAGCTAGTCGCTGCCAGAGAGAAGCAGAGACTACAAAGGCTGCAAGGAGGAGAATGTGAACAGCCACTCAGAACCTGACCAGTAGCGGCATTGCTGGGGAATGGATTCGAGGCCCTCGGTGCAGAGTAGATAGACTCTCTGGCCCCTCTCCCTCAGCATGGCCTACGGCGGTCTGGAACATGTTCTTGGTTTCTGAAGTGGAGTGCTGAGGGTAAGGTCAGTTTCTCAGCTACCTGGCTCCGTCTGTTATCTCCATTCCTAAGAGCATTGCTACACATAGCAGTTTTTGTGGTGTTTTGAATGAACCATAGAGTTAGATCTATTAAAGTGGAGAATCGGAGATTGATTTCTCGTGGGCATTAGCTTTCAAAGAGCTAAAAGTGAAAGTCAGCTATCTCTACAAACTAAAACTGAATAAAAAGATATTTCCAAGGTACTCAGTGTAGATTCAGGGATAGTGAGGAGCTGAGCATAGAGAAGGCACTCACTCTGGGGCTTATCTTCAGTGCTAGCACAGCATTCTGAGGCCGGTGTTTATTGTTTGTTAGTACTCCTGGTCCTTGACTGAAATGCCCTAGGTAACCTCAGACTGTTCCCTGAATTAGAAGGAGAGTGTCCTGATTAACTGTCTGGAATTATCTGGGAAGAGAATCCCAATTAAAGAATTTCTTAGGTCAGATTAGCCTGTGGGCATGTCTGTGGGGGTTTTCTTGATTATTAATTGATGTAAGGAGACCCAGCTCACTGTAGCTGGCACTATTTCCGAGGCAAGTGGTCCTAAACTGCCTGAGAAGCTACCTGCGCATAACTCCCAGTCACTAAGCCACACCAAGGTTCCTGTCTCACTTCTTTGGCTATGAACCAAGTCCTTTGGTTAGAGGTATGTAGAACAGCATCCTCCTTCATATTCCTGCCCTGACTTCCCCCAGTGATGGACTGTGACTTGGGAGTATAAGCCCAATAAACCCTTTTTCCCCTAAGCTGCTTTTGGTCAGAGCATTTTATCTCAGCAACAGAAAGAAAACTGAAACAGACAGCTTATAGTTTTTAAACACAGTCAACTGGCTCCTCACTTTTTCTTTCTTTTTTACATTTTTATTTGGCAATTTTGGGAGAACCTAGAAATACATACATATGTATGTATATGATGTATATATGTGTAACATTTGTCTGTACCTACCTGATTTGGAAGCCACTAAAATGGCCTTTTATCCCCCTCTCTTCTAGGGTTTGGTTCCCATAGGTCATTACTAACAGAAAGAAATCATTTGAGGGAAACTCTTCAAATCGTACGGAATCTCTCCCAGAGACTTCATTACTCTGCATGTGGTAGCTAATAAGACAAAGATTTTAATAAAGTCCTGGTGACAAATCTTTTGCTTTGCATAGTTAGAGTATTTGTAGTTCATGGTAGGGCATTTTATTTATGTCCATGATACTGTCTTATTCTTTTCTAGTTATTAAAAGTAATATAGTACTTTAAATATTTATGGGAGTCATTAAAGATGCAGCATGCAATATGGAAAGTTCTACTTGGTTTCCTTCTTTGTTTTTATTAGCATGTGTTAATTATACATAATAATGGGTTTCATTACAGCATTTTCATACATAATGTATTTGCCCTCCATTACCCTCTGTTACACTCCCTCTCTCCTGATCTTCCCACCTTGTACTCTTCCGTCTTCATGCTTTTTTAAAAAAAAAAATTATCTCATGCAGGTTTCTTCTAAGACCCTGTGTGAGGGGTTATGTACCGGAGCACAGGCTGCTTACCTGTGGCTGTCCCGTTATTAATGGAGATGCCCCTTCCTCCCCTAGCAGCCGTTGGCCACCTGGAGACCCGGGTCCACTCTTGAGCTTTCTGTTTGTCTCCCTCTGCAGCCAAGGCTGGCCTGGGGCTGGCAGTGGCCCCCCTGCCTCTGCCTTCTGAGTCCTGGATTGCCGGCTGTACCTCTAAACTAGCAACATCCAATGTCCTCAAGTGTGTTTAACTAAAACTCTTCAAGCACATCTACTGCATATAAACACATGGAAGTGCAGTTCTATCTACAGTGTCCCTTATAACACATAAGTATAAAACAGCCACTTTCCCCAAATGATTTTATTATATAAAACAAGATATATACATATTATCATATTCTTCCCTTCCCCCAAGTTTGTCCAGAAATTCTCCTTCTTACTACCCAACTTTAAGTTCTTTCTTAAAAAGCAAACCAAAGCCACAATACAACAACAAAACACCCCAAACCTAGAAAACGAAACACGACATCACGCAAAGAGAAAAGAAAACAAATCAAAAACACCAAGGTGTAACCCCATAAAAGCACATAAAAAACTGTGCTGCCCATTCATGAGATCTGCCCTGGAGTGGTTGATACCCCGGGGTCAACTTTCCCTTTCCAAGCAGGGACAGATGACACTTCTGTTGTTTGCCTTCACCATCGTGGCTAGATTTATATTCATTCGGTTTTTAAAATAAATAACGAAGTAAAATATAAGATAAAATAAAAACTGTCACAATAAAGTCAGACAGGCTAGGCCAACAGAAGGAAGGAGTCAAGTCGGAGAGGGCACACGAATCAGAGGTCCACTCGTGTACACACTCAGGAACCTCGTAAAAAACACTGAACCGGAAGTCGTATATATTCACATGGGTCTCTGGTGCAGACCCATGAGTCCCTGTGCGTGCTGCTCGGTCTCTGTGAGTTCACATGAGCTTTGTTCATGTTGATTTAGAGGCCTTGTTTTCTTGGTGTCCTCCCTCCCTGACTCACATTCTTTCTTCCTCTTCTTCCTTCTGTGGGGTTCCCTGAACTCTGAGGGGAGAGATTTTAGTTAATAGATCTATTACAAGTTAAATTTTACTAGTTTTAATGATACAAAGATTAAGAAACCTCTTTACAAATACCAAGAAAAGATCCTTTATCAATTTAGTGAGTTTTCTTTCTTTCTTGTTTTTTGTGTTTTTTCTTTTTTTTTTTTGGTTTTTAAAGAGAGGGGGTTTCTCTGTGTAGTTCTTGCTGTCCTGGAACTCACTCTGTAGATCAGGCTGGCCTCTGCCTCCCAAGTGCTGGGATCAGAAGCATGTGTCACCTCTGTCCAACTCATAGAGGTTTTTTAATTTAAAAAATTTTGCAACCAGTCCTGGTAACCCACGCCCATGATCCCAGTACCGGGGAGGCTGTGGGAGAAGGATTGTTGTATGTCTCTTTGGTGTGGGAGAATTGTCTGTATTCTGTCAATCATGATTTAAATAAACGCTGATTGGCCATTAGCCAGGATGTATGGGTGGGACAACCAGACAGGAAGTAGAGGCGGAGCAAGGAGAATAAGAGAATTCTGGGAAGCAGGAAGCTCCCTTGGCATTCATTCCAGGCCACCCAAGAAGCAGGATGTGACCTGCCCCGCTGAGAAAGGTACTGAGCCATGTGGCTAACATAGATAAGAATAATGGGCTATATAAGCTATAAGAGCTAATAAGAAGCCTGAGCTAATGGGCCAATCAGTTTATAACCTAACATAGACTGTGTGATTTTTCTCTGGGACTAAACGGCTGGGGGACCAAGTGGGACAAACAACCCCAACAAGCAGCCCGGCCCCTCATGTTACATCTCTTCTCTACAGAGAGAGATCGTGTCTCAAAACAAAACAAACACACAAACAAAAAACGCAACCTAAATAAAAATCTGCTTTAGCTTAATTTGAGAGGCACCCAGAAACCTACAATTCAGCTGCCTCCACATTGGCACCCCCAGTTTTGTCATCAGAACAGCATTTCTTTTATACAAAGCTTGGCTCCTGCTAGTGACCGTTTTGGCCTCTTCTTTAAGAGAGGCTACCACTGTATCCCAGTGCCCGGCTCTGCCCAGCTGCTTTACCCTCTGTACAATCTCGAGGCTGTGAGGGAGGGGTGAGGACAGAGTGTGCAACAGAGTTCTCAGGGTTCCCAGAGCAGTGGGCAGTGGTCACCACGAACTGCGTCTGTCAGATATCTCTGGTGACAGGTGTGTGTTGGGCACAGATGGGTGTGTGGCAAGCCAGCACCTCTAAGCAGGTCTTCCTCTGATGTGACCATTCAGTCATCGGCTGAGAACCCGAGGGTGAGATGGTGACATGCTGTTTGGGGCAGAGTTGAGCCGAGATCCATGTATCCTTTCCCTGTTGTGTGTTTCAGAGGCTGGAGCACAAGGAAGTGTTGGCCGGCTTGCTGTTCCTCGTGTTCCCGTTCATTCCAGCCAGCAACCTCTTCTTCAGGGTGGGCTTTGTGGTGGCTGAGAGAGTCCTGTACATGCCTAGGTAATTATGCTCCCTGCTACACAAGCCCCGAGAGCTCCAGAGAGACAGTCCTCTGTAAGGCAGTGGGTCCTTCTGAGCCCCGCCATCATTTCCAGGGACCAGGCTTGCTCCTGGGCCCTAACTCACAGGCTGAGAGGTACAAGCACCACAGTGGAACAGGAATCACAGCTTCCTGTATTCAGGATACAAACAGCAGTTACACACCATACTGTCATTGTCCAAGTGTGCTTTATAATTATAGTTGTGATATTTTTAAATATTTGTTGATTTGCCCAGTATTACTATATTACTATGTGCAATATCTTCTTTATCCCCCCCTTTAATTTAGAAAGTAGGAACTAAACTATTATATATATATATGGAGAAAATATTTTGAAAATAATGAATGATATTTAGCTATGGCATACATGTTGCTTAGCTTTGCCCATCTTTGCCCATCTGCCCTTTGTCTTAGCTTCTCTATTATCTTATTCAATGTCATTGTCCCAAGTCCACCTTCCTGGAAATGTTACTGAATCAGGGGACAGTCTTGTTCTGACATTTACTAGTTGTGTGACCTTGAGCAAGGCATAAAGCTTTTTGATATCAGATTTTCTCATTTTTAAAAGGGAGAAATTGGCGATGCACACCTATAATCCCAGGACTTGGGAAGCGAGGCAGGAAAATCAGGAGTTCAAAGCCATCCTTGGCTTGAGTCGATCTAAGAACAGCCGGTGCTACATAAGAGAAAACATGGACTCTCTGACTTTCGTTGCTGTGTCCTAAGCAGGGCTTTAGAGTTCCCATTTACTTTAGGATTCAGGTGAAAATAAAACTGCATTATAAAGAAAATGTCAGTATTTGCCAGAGCAAGTGCCTGCCTCTGAGAGCCAGCAAAGAGTGTCAGTACCTAGCCATCGTCCCAGAGATGACTGTCTTTTCCTGAGTGCCTTACAGCACTCTTGCTGAGGGATTGTTTCTTCCATCGGAACCTGACCATGCCACCATCGTGCCCAGCATAGCTCCTGCCCCTGCAGAGGAATAGATAGTCTCAGCAGACGCCAAGGCCTCTTGGGCAGAGAGGTCTGTTGGCTTGCTGCCCTTGAGCAATGGTCCTGAGGCTGGTAGACGGTCAGGTGCCTCAAGCCCTCCCTTGAGTTCTTAGTCTTCCTGACCACAGGTGAGCTGAGCTGTTGAGGACAGTAGGTAGAAACACGTATGGCAGCTTCAGTGCAGGGACCCAGACAAAAGCAGTGCCATTCACATCCCTGGCCAGAGGCAAGGAATACCATTAGGGGGTCTCTGGCCTCTCGCTAGCTTTTTTCTCCTAAATGAGTACTGGAGGTACGGGCGTACAGACCCCTGAATCCCTTCTGGTGAACAGCTTTGGAATTCCACAGTGGAGTTAACTTCTATCTAGTTTCTAGTTTCAATCCATCTCCCGAATGATCTTAGGGTCTCAACTCTTTTTTTTTCTTTTTGAGACAGGGTCTCACTATGTAGCACTGGCTAGCCTAGAGCTTGGCATGTAGACCAGACTGACCTTGAACTTGGAGAGATCTGCCTGGTTCTACTTTCCCAAGTACTGGAGATAAAGGTATACAGCACCATACCCAGCTAGGGTCTCAGCTTTTGAGGACATGTTACAATCTTACAGTCTTTGTGGATGGATGTCAGGGGTTTATTGAGGCCCAGGAAGGGAAGGCTATTAACTCCTGGTTAAAAGAATGGAATATACTTTTGGCCTTCAAGGAGACGTGATGATCTGGTCAGTGCCAAAGATTAGAACATTGTACATTATTGTGTCCTCCCTTTAGAGTTAATGCAGCTCTAAAAAAAAGTTTAAAAAATAAAAATGAAAAGTTAGTGTAGCTGGGCCTGTCAGTCACCTCACCAAGATACCACCCCTCAGGAAGAGTGTGATACCTAAAGCCATGCCAAGGAGATGGGAGGAATAATTATCCCTTTAATGAGATGATGTACTTAATCCTTCCCTAAAACCCTAGCCTGTGCAGTCACTCACAGAGGCCCTGACATATAGCTCTCCTAAACTTGCCCTTTTTTTTTTTGAGTTACTCAGAGAAATATAACTTTCCCTTTTTCTTTTTCTCTATCCCTTTTTTCAAAGCCTGCACAGACTTTCCTGAACACTTTGGGCTTTCTCGCCTTGTCTGAAGTCTCCTCCATCGTGACTGCTTTTTTTTTTTTTTCATCTCCCTCCTGCAACTTCTGAGATTTAGGGTTATCTGCCCTTTGTTTTCTCCCAAACCCCAATAAAATTGTTCTCAAGCTTCTGTTCAAGTCCTATAGGCTAAGGACCCACAAAAGAAAACTCTGATTTTATGCCGTAACTAAGAGAAGGGAGGGAAGGAAAAGGGGAAGGAAGAAGGAAGGAAGGAAAGGATGCTTAGCCGTCAGTGTTCCTAGAGAAAGTGAGCCTCCTACCCACTGTCCATCACACCACCGAGACACCCAACCAGCCTCTGAGAAACCTCCTGGGTCCAGCAGCTGGAGGGACTGAGCTGGCTATCTTATAGAAAACGCCAGATTGAGCCTGACTCACAGTCTGTTCTTTTATCTTCCTCCTTCGTGATTAACAATGCATGCCACTTTGTTCTGCTTCCAGCCTAAACCAGAAAAGACCTTTTCTTATTTGCTGCCAGAAATCTTTGGATGAAAGAGACAGAACTTGGCTATTTGCTTGGCTTCTGGGGTCAAAGTCTTACCATCAAAACACACAGAAATAACGTTTCCTTGCTCTGATAAATGTCACTTCTGTGCATGTCATAGCTGAGCAGGGAAGGGAGTCTGGGGGCTACAATCATCTTTTTTTTCACAGAAATTTTGCCCTTTTATCCTGACTCCAAGAGAAACATATAATTGTATGGCTAACTTTCTAGCCATACACCGGAAGGGGGAAAACACCTAACACTGCGTAGAATTGATGAAACAAAAGCAGCTGACGAAAGCTCTGGGGTAACAGAGAAAACAGCTGAATATTCACCCTCATGCCCCACACGCCAGTTGAGAGTCTTTCACTCTGGGAGCAGAGAGCACATCCCCAGCTACTGCAGGAGAACACAAATGAGCAGAGAAGGGGGCAGACTCCCCAGGACTCAGGGAGGGCAGGCATTTAGTGGGTGAGTCTGAGTGGGGGAAGAGAAAGTCTGATCACACCACACTCTTAGAAAGCATTCAACTGTGCGCATGCAGGGAAAGTTTATATCCAAATCAAAATGGGTGTAAGTGAAGAATTGCTTCTGTGTTTGTCTCTGACCTCTGACACTGTGCATGTTAATAAGTCCATGGCCACATGCATTCCACACACTGCCTGTCTATCTTACATTGTATGACATACATCGTAGATAAACCCAGTACTTGAAGCAAATACAAGTGAGCTTGTAGTTTCAAGGATGTTTTTCATGAGTGTTCTTAAAAATGCTTGGGATTGTCTCATAAGTCCGACATTTTGTTCGAGCAGGACTTTGATAAACTGGGTTATTTATAGTTCCAGTCTCATGCTTCATCCATGTGCGAAGAGTCATATAGCAACAGCTCTCATGAACATGAAAACACTCCACATGGCAACACGGCCTCTCCCATCTTACTCAGTTTTTGAAACATGCTCACATACAGTATTTCATGTAACCCTTAGAGGTAGGTTTGCAGGCCTTATTAATCCTGTAATAGACACAGTTAAGCCTACAAGGGGTTAAGTGACTCAGACCACAGAGCCATTGAATTCTCTTGACTCTGTTCTGATTTTGGAGCTCTCAGGAGTTCCCTTTCTGTCGTCCTGAAGCTCCAGACAGTCTCCCCTTGGACCTCTGCAGTCCCTCTACTTTGCTAGTGACTTGAGGTCTTAGGACCCTGCTGTCTTTGCAGGACACTGGCACAGAGATAACTGTTTTGATCTGGAACATATACAAATGTTATAGATTTTCTGCCTCCCAATCTATGCAGCAGAAACTAACTGCCTACCCCTAATATTACTACAGCACAAGAATCTTAATGTTATCATTTGTTATTTAATGTACAGTGGGCATAGTTCAGCACAAAATAACGTCCTTTTACAAAGGAAGGAAATTAAGAGCTTGTGAATTTAAATAATTTGCCCCAAATCAGCAAGTGTCAGGGTTGAGATACAGACCAAGGATTTTGTCCAACTTCAGAGCCTTGTTTTATCTGCCAGGAAAAGGCCTCATAAATCTTAGTGCTGATAGGTGAACTATGAGGGGGGAACGGAAGCATTGTATTGCAAAAAGCCCAAGAGAGAATAATGTCCATTGTCAAAACGGGAACCAATGACAGTTGCCCTGGTTATCCTAAGGACACGCTGAAAAAATGACCCAGCAGTCTTTCATAGAGAATCACACATGAAGAAACTCCCCATCTCCACCCAAGAGCACAGCACCTTGTGCAGGGACTAGGGAACTGCTCAGCAATGCCACTGGGATGCTTTTCTTAGACTGAATGAACTCTCACCTCCAAATACATTCAGTCCTCTGGAGAATTGTAGGAGAAATGTAGGGCAGAAGTGGGGGTACTCTTAGTATTGGCTTCTGAGCGGTCACCACTGGCGTGGGGCACAACCACCACCAGCTCTCTCAGCTCAATGCCTCAGGGCTTTCCTTCTGAACCATATGGGGATAACACCCACGAAACTGGAATAAAAACTTACCGTGAGATAACTCATGAGAAGCGGCATCAACGGAGCACAGTGAAGTCAAAGACCCTTTAGAGGGAGTGCTTAAAGGTGATAAAACTAGAGGGCTATGGCCATCTTGTAATATTAGCTTTATCTGTAAATAGTCTCAATGGATTGTTGGAGCTTGTTCACAAGTTAGGTACTTTCAGCTGTGCTTGGTGGTACAGGCCTGTGATCCCAGGCTACCCCACAAATCCTTCCTTAGGGTACGGGCACATTGATTAAATCTTTCTTTTAATTAGCTTACTGAAGATGGGTGGCCAAACCTGACTGTGACCCTAAGTCTGATAACACCCCTAAGTCTGATGACCTGATTTTGATTCCTGGAAACCACATGGTAGAAGGAAAGAACCTACCCCCACATCTCTATGAGTTATTCTCTGACCTCTGCATGTACACCGTCACACACACATACACTACTCTCTCTCTCTCTCTTTCTCTCTTAAGACAAAAGGGAGGGAGGGAGGGAGGGAGAAAGAAAGGTAGGAAGGAAGGAAGAGAGGAAATGAACCTTGTGATGACTACAGCCATTCACTGATGGCTCTGTAGGTCTGCAAACTGCTTCCGAGTTTGAGCTATTGGCTTGTGGCTCTGCAGACTCAGACTTTGTCTAGTGCTGGGTTGGTATGGGCTCCTGTGTGTTCTGTGTGGAAATCTCTGGTCAGCAGCCCAGAGGTTTCTTAACCAGAGTCACTGGAGCAAGGTAGACTCACGTTCCATCTCCCTGCTGAAAAAAAGCATGTAGTTTCTTTTTTGCTTGATTTTCCACTACCTCTGTGGCCTTGTCCTGCCCCTGGCGACAGAAGAAACATGTTTCTTTTGCCCACTGCTGGGAGCTGCACGGAAACAGATGTTGGAGGATGAAGTTTCAGGATGGAGGAGTCTCTCACTCACTGTAGTGTCTGCATCTGAAGGAATGTAATGGTTCCCTTGAATTTGCAAACCTAGCTGACATTCCTTTCTGAAACTATGTGTCAATTCAAGGACTTCAGAAAAAAAATATCATTTTTTTGATACAAAAATCAATGCCAAATGGCAAGGAGGGCGGTCTCCTCCATTCTCACAGAGCAGGGACCAGCCAGCTGTATGGCCCATGAGTCAGGTCTTGCCCTCCACTGTTTTTACAAATAAATTTTGTTGGAGTATAGACACGCCCTGCATTTACATGGCATGTGCTTGGTCTCACATAAACAGAGTGAAGGAGACACGACAGAGGTCTTGTGACCTACGCAGAGACGAAAGAACTTCTCCTCTGTTCTCCAAAGTCTAGATATTTATGTCCAATAAAAGGAATTGACAATAAATAGGTTGACAGGAGAGAAGGCAAACGAACGTATTAAAGTTCACAGACAGCACATCAACTCAGAAGCTCAGAGAATGCCAAAGCTTCTGTACTCTCCTCTCAGGGAGGAGGCCAGCGAGGCACGTAGGTGTGTCTAGAAAGAAGAACAGACGGTGAGCTGACACCGTCCTGACGGTGCCCTGAGTGCGGTGACTGGTTTTCAGTCTCTTCTGTGGTAGGAGCTTAATCTTTCTCATTAAGGGTGTTTCCCTAAGGAGCTTACAGGCAATTTTATGTCCCTTTGGTTGATCCAGTCTTTAGGTAGATACGGGAACTTAAAGAAAGCCCTTCCATGTGTTTCTGTGAAAACAGGATTGAGAGACATGAAGAAGGGAGGCAGGGATGGGGAAGGTCAGCGAGGCCGTGAGTATGCTGCCTCCGTCTAGCAGGGTGTTGAGAAATAATGCTTCGTGAGCCCTAATATATAAAACATCTGCACTACTTACTGCCTAGCCTTTTAGAGAAGAAGTTTGCAATCCTCTCAATTTTAGCATTCTGCCAAAGTCTGCATGTCTGGTTTGTTGGGCTTTGGGGCTGGAGGTGAGTTCTTCAACTCATCTGAGTTAGCGTCTTCACTTAGGGTGTGGATAACACAGAGGATTTGAAGTTCGTTTCAGAAAACACGCAAAGTACTGTCCTTGCCCTGCGAATGCCGTTGAGAACTCAATGATGCTCTTAGCACGGTGCCTACTATGGAGGAAGTGCCTGTGAGCACCCGGATATACAAACTGGCCAAGGTTTCAGTCACTGTCTTCATTATTCTTCTCTGCCGAAGCTTCAGTGCCCTGCCGTGCAGCTGCTGGGTTACACCCCCTTCCTTCCTGCTGTTCTGTCCTAGGGCAGCTCTGGTTCCTCCAGCTGGTGAGGTCTCATGAATACAGAGCCAAGATGAAAGCAGGTGATATCGTGGGCGGGACTGGATCCAGCCTGCCCCATCAGAAACCCTACAGCAGGGCCGCATGCGGGGCAGTACAGGGTCCGGATTCCTGGCTGAAGCCTCACTGCTCCTTTGTCCACTAGATGTCTGACCTAATCTGACATCCTTAACCACCCTCTTTACCTGCATCTTCTTGGATTAAGAGCCCATGGCATCTGCAGCTTTGTGAGGAGCCATGGTGCTGAGTCAGAAGGTGCAAACCGCACAAGATGATCGCTCCCACCCCTTAGCAGTCTTTGTGTAGAGGAGAGTGGCAGGAGTGAACCTGATTTGCAAATGTCCATACGGCATGTTCTCCATGCATTTCAGAGCTCCACTCATATGCCTGCAGGTTCTTGACTATGTTGAGATACCCATTTTTCCATTGCTTGATTTTTTTCATAAAGCATATTATAACACACATGCTCTAGATATAATCTACATACTCATTTACTGTTTCTTACCTATGTCCCAGGATTATGATTACAGTCTTGCTTATTCACTGATAAGTTCTTGGTGTCTGTAATACTTTTATATATAGTATTCAGTAAATTATGATACGTGAGGGCTGGCCCTCAAGTGAGCTTGACCCCCAGCACCTGTGGAAAAGTGGGAGGAGAGAGCCAACTCCACAGAGTTATCCTTGGACCTCCACACAAGTGATATTCTCACACAGTAATCCTTAAAAATTAAAATTCTCTTAAAATCAAATTATAGTATAGGAAATAATAAACTCCAGCAGACCTTCTCATGGTCCCAGAAGTATCCTGATTAGTTTGAGGGATGGGGGAACCTGAGAAGCACAAGCAGCAAGGAACCTTGCACACTCGAGCAGCCATTATGGTCAGGCATTGAAGTAGCATTAGCGCAACTGGCTCCACAGAAACAGTGTATTTGTAGAGCCACCCCACGCCTCTAAGGTCAGATATGGACATTGCAATGTGAGAAGACTTTTTTTCGTACTGGAGACTGTTCTGGTTTATATAAGGCACTGAAGGACCTGTGCCAACTGAATTCAGCACTTGGGGTCACCTCTGGGAACATCAGCTTCAAGTTAGTTCTTGGCCCCCATAGAGGTGGGATGGGGACTCCCTTTGGCAAACTTTATGTTCTCTTGAGACTATTCTACCAACAGGAAGTAACTCTGTAGCTGCGTGAGTGGTGGGAGGGGCCGTGTGCTTTCAGAGATGTGGTTCTACGCCAAAGCTTAGGGAAACTGAGGCAGAGCCAATGAGAAAACCTCACTAGTCCAGCTCAGGGGGCAGCCTGTGGGTGGCTTTGGAAAATGGAAGGACTTTAGCTGTCTCTGGTCCTCCATGGTAGTGCATTCCTCCCAGATGGCCCTCTAGGCTGCGGGGTAGGACCTACAGTGGCTCTGGCTATAAATTCAAACCTTGTGATGGAGGCGTGAGGAAGCCTGGGCCAGAGTATCCCCTCAGGTCCCATGTAGGACGTCCATGCCTGAGGCATTGAACCTATGGCTTCACACCAAAACTGGAGAGCTAGTGCCTTAGACAACCCACGCTCATCTGTGACAGTGGAATTTATGTGTTCCTCTAGCACAGGACAGGCCTGTTTGTCCTAATAGCATGTTTGGGGAAACCTACCTACAGTGAGCCCCAACCCCCAATGACTGTGTTAGTCACTGTTCTGCTGCTGTGAAGTGACACCATGGCCATGATAACTCTGTTTCAGAGGTTTGGTCTGTTATCGTCATGGTGGGGAGTGTGGTCTCAGAGAGGCAGAGCTAAAGTAGTGGCTGAGAGCTACATCCTGATATATAGGCAGGGAGAGGCTAGGGCCAGCATGGGCTTTTGAAACCTCTAAGCCCATCCACCAGTGGCACACTTTCTCCAGGAAGGCCACATCTTCAAATCCTTCTAATCCTTTCAAATGGTGTCACTTTCTGGTGACAAAGCATTCAAATAGATGAGTCTATGGAGACTATTTTTATTTAAACCACCACAGTGACCCTCCTACCCGTAGCCATACCCCAGACAGTGACTCCCTGACCCACAGTGACCCTGCTCTTGTGCTGTGTTCCAGCATGGGCTACTGCATTCTCTTCGTGCATGGATTGAACAAGCTCTGTGCTGGGCTGAGTCGCTGCGGGGCCACTTCCCTGATGGCGTCTACTGTGTTGTTGCTACTGCTTTTTTCCTGGAAAACCGTGAAGCAGAATGAAATTTGGTTGTCGAGAGAGTCCTTATTCAGGTATGATAAAGCAGGTAAATGTACATTTCTTCCCACTCTTTTGCTGATGACAGATTTGTTTCCAAATGAAGTAACGTGGGTATGGCACTTTGTATTAATCTGGAAAATCACTTTTAATAAATTTGAAATTTTGGGGGTTTGATTTTAGGTTTTTAAAAGTAATACATAAAATTTAACATGTACTCACTCTGGGTGGATTTATGAGAGTAAGGAGATTCTGGGTCTGTGAAATTGGGTGGAAACAGCCACTGATGAGGTAGGCGGTTAAATCAGTCACCAAATGAGATCTACATGCCTCGTTTCATCATTCAGCCAGGTGCAAGGGGAAGGTGAGCACACAGCAGGAGGGCAAGACAGGCAGTGACTTCTCTGGAATATTCCAAGCATCAGATCATAATGTGGCCTCATTGTTCATCATTGCTTATTTTAAACATTAATTTAGGTGAGGAAATAAAAGACTTCCTTTTCTGGTGAGCTTTTTTTCCCTTCTGTGATGGAATATTTTTCTGAATACAAGCATGTTGCTGGGTTGGTGTTAGCAACTCGGGGTAGAGCACTTGCTAAGCACACTGGGTTAGATCCTTAGCATCATTCATATGTGAGTGTGTGTAGTGATGTGCATATGCATATATGTTATGTGTATATATACATCTACGTGAATGTATGTGTACACATTTGTAAATATGTAAACACATGTTATATACACAAACACATGTGCATATGTGCACATGTACATATGTTCGTGTGTGTATGCATGCACATGTACATATGTTTGTGTGTGCATATTTACATAGACATACATATATGTGTTAATTTATAGCTTTCAGCCTGTCCTAAAGTACAAATATTAGTATTAGCTATGAGAAAGTAAATGTATAAATGAATGAATGAATGAATAAGGCAGATGTTCAGCGGGCTCTGTTACCTTTTGAAAATAATGTGTCTGAGGCTGGGTGTGGTGGTGCACGTCTTTAATCCCAGTACTCGGAAGGCAGAGCCAGGCAGATCTCTGTAACTTCGAGGCCAGCCCGATCTACATAGAGCTCCAGGACAGCCAGGGCTACACTGTGAGACCCTGTCTCAAAAAAAAAAAAGAAAGAAAGAAAAGAAAAAAATGTGTTTGATCTTACGACCCTGCAACATAAGCGTTTTTAACGTAGCTAGCTTAGTGTGCCTGTCTGGGTGTCATTTATCAGCACAGTGTCATTGCAGCCCTGGTTCCCACAGAGCGACTGCTGCAGGGTAAGGCTCTTTGTTTATCAGGCATAACAATGGTTTCGTGTTGACACTCTCTGCGTGAACACAAGGGATTTTGACCACGCTCATTCTGCATTCAGTCTTCTGTGTCCTGTCCAGTGATCACCTCCTTCCACACTAACACCCTGTCTACTTTCATTTTTTTAAAAACAAGTTTGAAGATTGTTATTTTATGTGTATGGGTATTTTGTCTGCACACCACGTATATGTCGGGTGCCCACAGAAGTCAGAAGAAGGCATCAGATGCCTGGGAACTGGTGTTACAAATGCTTGTGAGTCATTACGTGAGTGCTGGGAATCAGGCACAGGGCCTCTGTAAGAGAAGCTCTGCCCTGCACATCTGAGCCTCTCCAGCCCCCTTTCCCTTTGGGGTGGCCCAGTGAGTCCCGTTAGGACTGTTCATAGCTGAAGATTTACCCAAGGCTAGACCACTGAAGACAAAGTCTCTTTCTACCTTGCAGCTGTTTCGTTCCTGCTTGTTTAAATGTGTTCTTCCTTCACAGAGCTCTCTGGCTTTACCCTAGCCGCCTCCCTCACTGTGGTCCTCACAGAACACAGGCCCCTCCCTCCTCGTGCCTCAGTCTATGGGGCACTGACGTTCAGATGCAGAACTTCCTCCTGGTCTCTCGGTTTAATCTTTCTCTCACTTCCAGCGGTTGACTTTTTATGAAACACTTCCAGCCATTCTGCTATTGTGTTGAGCACTTCCCCTGAAGAAAGCCACACATTGGAAATGGCCTCTTATATGATATTTACTCCTTAATCAAAACAGCTTAGATTGTGGGGGTGGGAGGCAGCGTTTGCTCCAACGACAATAACCTAGAGTTCAGACCCTCTGCAGCTAATACCAGCAGTTAAAACAATAAGTAAAAATAGCAACAACGGCGCACACTGACTTTGTAGCTCAAACTTTCTGTCCCTTTTGGTGGAAGTTTGTTGGGAGTGAGTAGTTGGTCAACTATGACACAACCGTTCCACAGCTGTGCTGAAAGGGACTTTGGCCTGGGAGGCCTTTGAAGATCAGGCGAATTTTTGTGTCAGGTGCAATCAAAACAACTGATAACTTGAAACAAGACTTTGGCGCTGTCTGAGTCCTGGGAAAGCTGGAGGCTTGTAGAATCTTCTTTAAGCTAGATGCGTGTGTGACTTCATCTGTGAGGAGTAGCGCTGAGCTCACTTGGACACTTCACTGCCAGCTGCTGAGGCAGGACAGAGTGAAGGAGGAGTTAGACTTTCTGACTGCATGCTAAGTTCACCTGTTTAATTGCTTGCTCTGGGGCAAATCCCTTAAAGTTCATTGAAAAATAGAAAAAACAGTGTTTATCATCCAAAGTATGATGTAAGAATAAAGCAACGCATGAGAAATAACCTTCAACAATGTCTGTTGTGGGGTGAACAGTGTGTACAGTTCTCAGATTATAACTGTCCTGTGTTCTGGGAGCACAGTGGAGAAGGACACAGGATGACAGAGAGAGGGAAGGACACCGGGAGAGGGGGACTCCTTGGAGGGCCTGGAAGCCAGCTTAGAGCAAATGTTACAGGAATCCTCTCTCTCAGCATCAGCTACTAACCAACTTTAGGAAAGAGCTTGATCTTGGCTTTGGTTGGAATTTCTGCCCAAATACTTACCAGGACTCTGGCCTCTTCATCTGTATTATAGGGTACAACAGTTAGCATCTGCCGTAGAATGAAATGATGGCACGTGGTGGGTGGGCCCTCGGCCCAGTGTTTGATTGAAGATGAGCTATGTAAGCGCCACCATCTGTTATGGCAGGATGAAACCTTGGACCAAAGCAGGGTGTAAAACCGAGGAGGGATTTATCTCCCCTCCTTTGCTTTGCTCTGATGCTCTGGCTGCCATTAGTAATGCCTTAACGTTTACTCTCTAGCTACAAATTTGAGATGGTTCTACCATCCTGCTATTTGGTAATGTGCACTAAATAAGCTGATGTTCTAAACCCTGGAGAGACGTCTGACAAAGGTGTCTGTTTTTGTTGTTGTTGTGTTTTGGTTTTTACTATTTCTTCTATTTCTCAAGTCATCTACCAATAAGAGGTGTGAGGGAGACATGGGAAATGCATGTGTTAAATGCTGAGTGGTACGGGCTGGAGAGACAACTCAATGGTTAAGGGCACTGGCTGCTTTTCCAGAGACCTTCAGTTCCTGACACCCAGATGATAGCTCCCAACCACCTGGAACTCCTGGTCCAAGGAATCAGATGCCCTCTGCTGGCCTCTTCGGGTACTGCACAGACTACACAAAGGCAAAGCACATGTACACATAAAAATAAGTCTTAAAAAACAAAACAAAATGCTGCGACCTCAGCACTTAGGAGGCGTCCACACCCACACTAATTTGTTTTTGGTGAACATTATGGTCCCTCAAGTCTCTCATTGGCATGATAAAAATAAACAGAATTACGATGTTTTAATGATGGGTGCCCAGAGCAAACTCTAGGATCACCCCACCTAACTGGGTTTGTATCTTTTTATTGAACGCTCTGTCTGTTGTGTTTTTTTAAAAGAATGGGGGACCCAGCAGCTTGCTGCAGCTTGCTGCAGGTCCCCAGACCACGCGGTCTCTGTGGCGGGCGGGCGGCCACGCGACTAGTCTCCGGGTCCCCATATGGGCTGTGCGGCGGTACAGACGGACCAAAGAGAGCCGGGTAGGCGCACTATGCAGAGTTAAACATTTATTAGATGGG